>JAVIWB010002436.1:0-315929 GCA_031893035.1 Dermolepida albohirtum | reverse complement strand
ACATATTTGCCAAAATCAAAAATTTAAAGTTATGTGCAAACATTAAAAATGGAAATAATCAAGTGTAGGCAATCAAGGGAATTTATATAAATAAAAATTATATATAGATATACAAAAAATAATATTAACAAGTGAATTAATATATTATTATTTTAAAGAAACATTAAAAAAATGAAATCAATATTTTTAATATAAAGGAAAACCTATGAGATTTGGAGTGAATAAAAATACTGACAATTATTGCATAAATAGACGACCAGGATTTATAAGAGTACTATGGATTGCATAATTGCAAGGAGATATATGAAAAAGCTTGAGTTTAATTGACATATTTGTTTATTTACATATGTATCATAAGAATTATAAACGGAAATAATATTCGAAAACATGGCAGATTATATATGAATGACAATCTACAACACAATTGTTCGACCTGATAACAAAAAGATCCAAACAACAGCATTATCTTTCTCACACACACACCGTTTGGGCGATCTTTAAAAAAATGTATGTATTTGCTTTACCCCACAATATAGAGAAGACTTAGAGAACGTGGGGAACTGACTTTCGCACTGTATTTTGTGTACTGTTTTCTATAGAATATATAATTTTGTTAACGTAACTTTTAGAGATTTAATATTTTACGTAAAAGTTTCGGCGCAAACCTTATAATTATTCTAAGTTAATGCCAGTTTAGAATGCTTATTGTAGATAATGATGAACTTATTAATGCTATCTGCTTCTGGGTTTCCGGGCTGGAACCGCGTCACTAGTATATCTGCCGACACTGAAACTGAGTTTCAGTGCAGTAGTTCAGCCCTGAAGATGTCCCATACAAATGGGTACGAAACGTCGGCAGATATACTAGTGACGCGGTTCCAGCCCGGAAACCCAGAAGCAGATAGCATGGACCACGACCGCGGAAGTCTACGTACCAAATTATGAACTTATTAAATTTATATTAATTATAGCTAATATTATTCTGCCTATTTAAAAGCCTAAGATAATGTGATAATTTGATGCAAAACTTTTGTCAATAATATCAAAAGATCGAATGCAATATTATTAAAATACAGTAAATAAAATATTATCAGAGTAGTTATCTTATAAATTAATTCGAAATTCTATTTAATTATTAATGAATATCATGTTTTACTATTCTTTGCTAGTCTTATCGTCCTCTCGTATTTGTCAGCCTAAGTTTATAATCAATGCTATTGACATTTTACTTTTATTTTTATTAAAGATTTGTATTATTATTGTCATAATATTTATTTGAAGTTATTCCATTTTTCCATATTTTGTCATTAATTGCTGTAATATTGAGTCTGTTCTATGCATTTGTATTTATTTTAAATATTAATTTAATTCCATTTTGCGCCTAGAATAAAAGTAGAGTAAACGGAAATTATCGCCAAACAATTATCTGCTGCTTTGTTACTTATAGAAATTGCTAACAATATAAATCGATTTGGCCCATCGTTATAAAACGTTGGTGCGGTTCGAGAAAGATTAGGGACGTCGGAAAAGTAAAATGCAAGCCAGCGAAGAACAACTGCTCATAGAGACCATCGCTTAAAACTGTTAGCTTTAATAAATCCATTTTCAACTACTACTATGCCAAGGCATTTACTAATTCTACGAACAGTCTAGCGTCGAATATGATCTCTGAGAGGACTGAACACTAAAGATAACAAAGAAAGACTCATTAAGGGGCATAAGTCTTTAGTAACGAATCTAGATTCTGATTTTAAGTATATAGCGTCTCTAGGATTGTTCACAGAATGTAAAAAGGCCATCTGGCGTTCATCAGAAATAGTTTGGAAACCCAACATCACTTAGAACAAGTTAATGAACCTTATCTTTTTACCAACTTCACTTTTGAACAAAACAATGTGCGTTTCCATGTAGCAAAACTTATTCTAAAATTGTTTGAGAGAATTTATATCAAAATTTTGTCATGCCTTCAAACTCTTCAAATGCTTTCCCCATAGAACACGTATGAAACATTATCGAATAGCCTAGATCACGTTACCATAAAAAAGAGACCATTATTGGAATACAACACCTCGATAAGTAAAATAACAGGGGAAGACCAACACAATATTAATTAAACACACAAGTCATTCTTTTTTCTTTTTCAAACTTTTATGGTTCGTTACTTACTAATATTGGGTCTGGGAAAAAGTTCGTGGCGTTTTTCCCGATAGATGGCATTGGTTGCCGATAACTAAAGAACAACAAGTCACAGCGACACCACCGAGGGCTCGTTTTTTTAGATGACCTTCCGAACGTTAGTTTGAGCGTAGAAACAAACATTGTAATCGGTGCAGTGGTTGGAAAGTTATTCGCACTTGAAAATGGAGAAGAATAATGAGAAATTTCGCTATATTCTGCAATATTATTATGATAAGGGGAAGAACGCTGCGCAGGCTTGTGATAAAATTTGTGCTGTGTACGGTGAAGGTACTTTATCGAAATCTGTTGCGCGGAAATGGTTCGCTCGCTTTCGTTCTGGAAATTTCAATGTGAAAGATGAGTCACGCTCCGGTCGTCCAATCACTGAAAAATCTGATGAAATTCTTGAAAAAGTCCAACAAGATAAGCATATCAGCAGTGTCGATATTGGCATGGAGCTAGGCATTGACCACAAAACTGTTTTGAACCATTTACACAAAGCTGGTTACAAAAAAAAGCTTGACGTATGGGTTCCTCATGAGTTGAGCGTGAAAAACATGATGGACCGAATTAACATCTGCGATGCGCTGCTGAAACGGAATGAAATCGAGCCGTTTCTGAAACGTTTAATAACCGGAGATGAAAAATGGATTACGTACGATAATCGGAAGCGTAAAAGATCGTGGATAAAGGATGGTGAGCCGTCACAAGCGTTCGCTAAGCCAACATTGACGCCAAAAAAAGTGATGCTGTGTGTATGGTGGGACTGGAGGGGAATCGTCCACTACGAGCTACTTCCAACTGGTCAGACGATTGATTCTCAACTCTACTGTGCACAACTAGAGAGATTACGCCAGGCGATTGAAAGAAAACGGCCCGAATTGATTAATAGGAAAGGTGTTGTCTTCCATCATGACAACGCCCGACCACACACTTCTTTGATGACCCGTCAAAAATTGAGAGAGTTTGGTTGGGAAGTTTTGATGCACCCACCTTACAGTCCGGATATAGCACCCTCTGACTATCATCTGTTTCGATCTCTGCAGAACTCTCTCAATGGAATTAAGTTGGTTTCAAAAGAAGCCTGTGAAAACTACTTGATTCAGTTTTTCGACCAGAAACCACAGAAGTTTTTCACCGATGGGATCATGGATCTACCAAAAAAATGGCGAAACATTGTCGATAATAATGGAGCATATTCGGTTTAAATGAATTCGTCCACGCGCCATGCGAGGACCAGTTGAATTTTACTGAAAAAACGCCACGAACTTTTTCCCAGACCCAATATATCAAAATAGTAACAAATACTTATCAAAATATAGTAATTATCACTAAGTACAGCGTGTTTCAAAAAGAATATACGTATTACAAAGTATTATTTTGTCCAAACCATCGATCGCTGCGCCTCGGTTCGGCTATTGGAGAAACGAATATATAGTCTAGTTTATTAATAGCCGCTTGATACCAGTTGTCTTCTGCTTTTCTTGGTAACCGTCATATGTATAAAATGGCTACCCAGTAGAAATCATTTTGTGTTCTCGAGCTTGCGAAGTGCAATTCCGTGATTACAGTGCAAAGACATTTCAGATTGAGCTACCAAATTGATCCTCCGAATGGGTGGAACATTCGCAGATGATATCGACAGTTTGTAAATACAGGATGTGCATGTAAAGGAAAGGGTCCTGACCGCTCTCGTGTTTCTGAAGAAAACGTTGCACCAATTCAAACTGCTTTCCAACATAATCCTTCAAAATCGACTCGTCGTGCCAGTTGGAAATTACAACTGCCTACAACAACAGTTTGGTGTGTATCGAGACGTCGGCTGATTATAAAGCCGTATAAGTTACAGCTGTTGCAAGCTCTGCGTCCTGATGACAAACGGAAATGTGTGGCATTTTGTAACGAGATTCATGATGCTATTGACAATAATAATACTTTCGCACAACGCATCGTGTTCAGTGATGGAGCGACTTTCCATGTTAGTAGTCTGGTAAACAAACACAATGTTAGAATTTGGTGTCTACAGAACCCACATGCAGCCATTGAACATGTACGAGATTCGCCTAAAATCAATGTGTTTTGTGCGATATCCCAATCATCTGTTCATGGCCCATTCTTCTTTAATGGAAACACGGTTAACAGTCAGCAGTATCTCGCTATGTTACAAAACTGGTTGTTTCCGAGACTGCATGAAGACAACTTCATTTTTCAACAAGACGGGGCACCCCCTCACTGAAGTCGCCAAATGCGTGAATATCTGAATGAAACTCTACCGAACTGTTGGATTGGTGGTCAAGGAGCTGGTGACTTAACATGTCTCAGCTGGGTTCCACGGTCACCGGATTTGACACCCTGTGACTTCTTTCTGTGGGGTTTCGTTAAAGACAACGTTTATGTACCACCACTCCCACAGAACCTGGAAGAGTTGAAGAACTGAATCCGTACTGCCATAACATCAGTGACGAAGGACATGCTGACCCGAGTATGGGAGGAATTTGAGTATCGATGTAATATTGTTACTGTGGCTGATGGAGGACATATTGAACATTTGTAATCTGAACTTGAGAGGTTCGTAAATATGTGTGTAAAGTTTCATATTCGTATGTCTTAAAGCTTAATAAATATATACATTCGAAATACGTATATTCTTTTTGAAACACCTGTATTATGATTCTTACGTCTCGAATGTGTTAAATTTGCAGCTTATCAAAGTTAAATGGAATATTTCAGCATGATACCATTACATATACAAAGAAATTCAGATCAGGAAGTAAAATTATGGGAGCAGCTAATTTTAAGTTCCTGCTTCTGTCCAATCTTTGAAATGTACATATCGTACAATCCCAAAAAGTTTGAACCGAAATGATATATCGCTGAAGTTTGAGAAAAGCAACATCTCACGTATATATTACTAGATGTTATCATTAATCATTATCAAAATGCTACTTAACTAAGCAGATTGTTAAGAAGTATTTATATTTATTCCCAATAATAACAACTACCATTTTTATTTCATTTGCTTTTTCCTTTCAATAGTTCAAAACACAACCAGCGTTTAAATTTATTCTTAAAAGTACTTTCAGTCTTAGAAGTCACTATTTTAAAACATATGTTAACTACCCGGTATTAATAAAATCTTTAAAAAAACATAATAAGTAACATGTAATCTTAAGAAAAATCAAATAGTCTTCAAAGCCTGGTAAACTTAGTTTATTTCCAACATTTTTATTTGCAAAAGCAATGAGCTGCCCATTAATGCATTATTCACTCATTACGATTTCTAAATGTTTGTCAAATCTTAAAGAATTACCACATCCAACATTTACTAGATTGTGAACCAATATTAAAAATAACAATGGTTCTATTTTACTTAAAGCTTTTAACACAAGCTTGTTTGTTTTTGTTATTTTAAAGCCGCCTAATAAACGCTACAAAATTACTAGCGCAATCAAACATCGTTCATTGGCACTTAACTCGACAGAAATAAAACTAAACGTTTACTTAATAGAACCATTAATTATGGCAGATTACGCTTCATTACATTGGAGACATTTAGTGGTATAATTTTATTATAACAATGTCTACGGAAAGTGGAAAGATTGTATCGCAAATTAACCAAACCCGAGTGTTCCGCCTGGTTTACTAATGAATCAACCCGTCAATAGTACTCACTCAAAACTATTATATATTATACTGCAATTACATTCAAGCATATAATATTATGTATGTGTATGAAATATTCATAATCTTAATATTATTATGCTAGTATTGCATCAAAATTAATGTTTGTTTTGAAACAAAATACATACAGCTGCAGCAGAAAGCCTTTAATTGTCACAATTTGGTTAAAATTTACTGGACTATCTCAAAATAATAATCTAAATAAATAACTAGACAAAGTTTAAAATACTTAAATAAAATATGTTTCGATTTGAATACATATTAGCTTGACTTAAATTCAAAAATAAATTTCTTTCACTATTGATAATACAAATATCATAATTATTCACATCAGAGTAAAAGAATTAATAGACTTCATCAACGAACTCGATATTTATTAAATTTTTAGCAAATAAAATAAAAGAACCAATCAAGAATAAATTTGCTCTATTATTTACAATTGCCTCCCAGCAATCTGGCAATTTTACTATTCCATCAAAATCCTATAATCGTTGAAAATCGTTTATGTCAAAATAGCCCTTTTTAAATCGAAACACATTTCTGTATTGTATTCTCTCCAATTAAGTTTTGCCAGTACACGGCACAAATACAAAGGGTACTAGGAAAGTTTTGCAATATGACGCAACAATGAATGTAGAAAGCTGCTTGTTGCTGCATGTTGAGATATGTTCATGCGTGCATAGTAACCGCCGCGCCATGTCGACGGGCTCAGTTATTCATTAGCAGTGAGAATGTAAAGTGCTTGCGATGGCATCGTGGTCACGAAATGAGATAAGGGCAGTTTTGCGTTATAATTTCGTGCTTGGTTTAAACATAGACCAGTGCTTCGAAGAAATTACTATTGCACTAGGTGATATTATTCCACATCGCGCAACGATATTCAGGTGGTATAGATAATTCCAAAGGGGCAATTTGATGAGGACACATCCGTAGTTGTCAGAAAATCCCGATCTGTAAAGAAGAAAATGATGATGGATTTATGAAGAACCTGCGGCCAAAGTCAAGAATGGATACTTGGTTCCTACATCACGATAATGCTACAGCTCACCGCACCAAAGCCTGCACCCAATATTTGTCCACGACAGGACGAGCACCCTCAATACAATCCAGATCTTGCTCTCTGCGACTTTGCACTGTTCCCGCATGTGAAAATGAAGCTAAAAGGGAGGCGGTTTTCCAGTAATGAGGACCTTTTGCGAGCTTGAGACAACGAGTGTGCTTTACTACCTAGTGAAACTTGGCAGAACTAGTTTAAAGATTGGTTTCGGAAGATGGAGAGGTGTATTTAGTGTAGAGGAAATTACTTTGAAAAAATTAAATAAACAAAGCTGTACTGCAAAGCTTTCCTAGTACTCTTTGTAGTTCTAGAGGCTTCTGATGTATTAATTCCTGTGTTAAAAGTATGTTGAAAATAATCGGATTTTCAGTACTTGACATTTCATCTTGTTTTGTCAATAAATAAAATATATAAATAAATATTTTCACGGATTAAAAAAAATCACTTCAACAATAATACTACGTAAAAAACTCAACGAACTTACTAACAATAGTTTTGTTTTAATCATTCATAAGTTTCATCATATCAATAATCACAACCAATTCTTCATACGAGTAAACTAGACATCAAACCTCTGTTTCCATTTGCTTTGTCTATAGAATATCAAATTTAGTCCAACAATGTAAAAAAAGTCATCCGCTGATGTATATTTTCGACACTTCAATTCTAATTTTGTATAAGGAAAAAATGCGCCTGAGTTCGAGGTGTAGGAAAGATGACTGTAACAAAAAACGAGTGAAACCGCAACCCAAAATTAAAAAACAATGCTTCTTATGGAGAAAACTACTATTAAACTAATGATATTGGAAGTTTTAATTTTATCTTAGTGTGATTAAGTGGAATAAGAAATACACGAATGTAAAAGATATTGTAAACACCTAGCAGAAAAATAAAAACGTATGCACGTATAAAGTCCTATGTCCAGGATGTAAAATAAATTATACAAGAAATGGTAGGCGATTAATTGCTAAGAAGATCTGACCTGAAATCCAACCTGTGTCCCTTATTATTCATTTACTTAAATGATTTGCTTTTAAAGCTTTACTGTAACGTATTGGCGTGTGTAGATGAATCGAAGGTATTAGATAAGGTTCCGACTTGGACAATTGCTTGGATCTACAAAAAAAATTTGTCCTTCTTCAGCGATTACTATATTAGAAACAAAATAACTGAGTATTTAAGAATGTTCAGTTGACACGTATTCTAAATAGTTTGAACCGCTGTAATTTAATAACATAATGGAGCAAAGAGCGAAAGTTAGATATTTTGGAGTATAGTTTGACAAATTTACTTATTACCCGCTTTATTTTGATCAACAGATTTACTTAGAAGGAGAAATACCTCTTAAACAATCATTGCTATAAAGTAGATAATTTATACTCAGCAAGAGTTTTTTATTACTCGGCACTATTTCAGCCACACACTTTCCAATCCCCAACAAAACGCAGAGAATTTCTACTTTTACGTGGAAACTTGTAAACAATAAAATGGATGCTTCCATGCTAGCATCACACATGATTATCCATTACCTTTGTAATGCCTACCAACATTTTAAATAATATCTCGTTGTTGCATATAATGATTAATGCCAATGCCTGATTTATTTGAAGGTGATGAACATTTTTTACTATTTAAGATTGTATATTAAGATTATTATTGAAGAATCCACAGGTACTTATTGTGAGCTTAGCAATTTAAGAGCAACATTACAGACGACGTCATATATATATACTTCTAATAAACTCCAAGGTAGATGCATTAATAGCGAGTACAAAAAAGTGTTTCCAAAATCTCCTAAACGTCTTCGTGAGTTTCACGAAAAGTGTTCTAGAATTCCGAAATCACTACTGCCTATCCTTACACGTTGGAAAACATGATTATACGCAGTTTTTATTATAATGAATATTTCCAACAAATAAAATCTGTTATACAGTTTAATCCTGCCAAAAGACAGTCAGATACAATTTCAAGATTTTTCTATTGAAACTGATTTAGTAACTATTCATTCCAAGTATAAATGAGTGGTTGACGCAGTAGAGATATTACAAAATGGTGCTTTGGCGTTAGCGGAATACTCGCAAATAGTGAACGAAGTAAATGTTCTGCTACACGCTATAGATGATGCAAAAAATAAGGACGTCAAACGAAATTTCGAAAGCGTATTAAAGACACCGACTTTAGCAGATTAAGACAAGTTTGATAATATTGCATATAATCTATAGATCTACAGATCCGCTAAGTTAGTGCAGAAGTATTTTTCATATGCCTGCATTATATCAGTAGATATCGAAAGATCGTTCTCCAAAAATAAGACATATTTTCACCACAGCGAACATCACTCTCTGAGACAAGTATGCTACTAAGTTTCTACGGATCGTCTCCAATAGTTCATCACACTAGTTAAGAGGGTAAGTATTGTGTATAATTACTTGTAACAGTTTAGTGCATTAGTTACTAGTAACTTCGTATGTTTTTATTGCACTCGTTCCGATGCGTACGCCTATTGTGCGCAGCGTATTTCTGACAACCTTACTCATCAGTAGTAGAAATTAGCTGGTTCTAGCACCTCCTCCTTTTCCGGATTTTGTATCATATACGTCCACACGTCACGCGCACGGCATGCGATGCGTCTCCACCTCCGAATGTGACGTCATGCGCGTTCTTTACATACGACATATGACGCGATTCATGCATGTAATGTCGCACGCACCACACCCACGTCATATGACGTATAAATTTCTCGCTAATTGACTGAAACTTCACCTATGCAAGCAAGCTGCACCTTGGATACCTGAGCAGATGAAACTGTGCCTTAGCCAGGTAAACTTGCACCGAAATTTTAGATTCATCCAAAAAGGGAAATTTAAAAATCAATATCCGACTAAAGGGCATTAATAAATATAAATTTAAAAAAAGAATATACGTGCGTAGTTGAACGACGTCATGGTGGTCGAGATAGCTGTCAAGTCAAGAGTTAGAGATAGGTGGAGTCCGGGGACCGCCGACTCGGGTCTTCCAGAGAGGTTATTTTCAGTTTGAATGTATATGTATATGCAATCGAAATCACTTTTCTCGTAAAACACGTATTGCTTTTTCTTGTGGAGGAGGTTTATGGTTAACTATTATTTATAAGAAAGGAAAGGAGCAGTGTGCTTAAGCAAATGATTGATAAGATAGAAATAAAAATGGAAAAATGTGATGTAGAATATATGAAGAAAGTATTAGATACGGTCCAGTTTGTACATGAAAACCATGAGGACTTGTTTAACATAGACCCAAATTTAATTCAATACATACCATTAAAATGTCTCTAGATGAAAATGAAGACATTGCCAATAGCAAAATTCTGGCATCTTATCCTGCCCGGGAGACGAATTGAATTAGAAGAATAGCTATCGTGTACAGATCATTACAATAATATTAAAGAACAAATAGAAGGTTCTCCACCATCTAATAGACATCGCACTGCATGTATAAAGAAAAGAAATGATTTAATGGAACACTTCAAGCAAAAAATAAGTATTAGGTGCGCAACTAAGTTCTCGCTGTTTTCTTTTTTGATGAAAATGCACCTTTATTGTGAAAAAATGTTTACAAATGAATCATTCAAAATATTGCCCATCGCTAGCGACTACTTTTTCCTATCTTTCTGGAAGAGCTCGAATCAAGCCATTTCGAGATGTCTTCATATGAGCGGAACTGCTGATTAGCCAGACCATGTGCCATCGAACGGAACAAGGAATAATCGGACGGCGCAATATCTGAGGAATATGGCGGGTGGGGTAGGACCTCCCATTTAAGCGTTTCTAAGTAGGTTTTAACGGGTTTGGCAACGTGAGGCCGAGCGTTGTCATGCTGTAGAATCACTTTTGGCCGCTTTTCGCACAGTGCTCGGCTCGATCGCATCAATTGAGTTCGATACCGTTCCCCAGTGATGGTTTCGTTCGGTTTCAACAGCTCATAATAAATAACACCGCCCTGGTCCCACCAAATACACAGCAAAACCTTCGCAGCGTGAATATTCGGCCGAACCGACGACGTAGAAGCATGACCGGGCAGTCCCTATGATTTTGTTCTCTTTGGGTTGCTGTAATGAATCAATTTTTCATGACGCCTAACGATGCGATGAAGAAAACCCTTCCTTTTCTGCCGCTGGAGAAGTTGTTCACAGGCGAAAAAACGACGCTCAACGCCTCTTGGCTTCAAATCATAAGGAACCCAAGTTCCTTGTTTTTGAATCATTCCCAACGCATGCAATCGCTAGGAAATGGCTTGGCGGGTAACTTCTAATACTGAAGCAAGCTCTTTTTGCGTTTGGCACGGATCCTCATCGAGCAATGCCTCCAATTCAGCTTCTTCGAAAGTTTTTGGTCTTCCTTCACGCGAACGGTCGTCACCATCGAAATCACCGTCTTTAAAGCGACGGAACCAATCACGACACGTTGTTTCAATTAGAGCAGCATCTCCGTAAACTTTTGGAGTTCTCAATGCGCTTCAGCCACCGTTTTCTTCGAATGAAAGAAGAAAAGCAACACTTCCCGCAAATGACGATTATTTGGCACAAAATCAGACATTTTCATACAACCAAAAGTATATGACGCAAAAACAAAATCACTAATGTGTCAAAGCGGTTTTGTTTACCAAGTATCTAAGCTTGGTTCATGATGTTTTGGTTATGTCACAATCGACCAGTACTTACTACTGGAGCCATCTCTTGCAAAACAGCGAGAACTTAGTTGCGCACCTAATATATAGAACGTATATTGTTATTATGTATAGTATATTTAATTATTTATTATACCTATTATTTATTTAAAGTTTAAATAGAATATATAATCCATTAGTCGTATTATCTTTTTATTTCGTGATTAGACACTGTTTCAAAATACATGTTCATGGTGACGGATATCCATATATGTTCCGTTGTAACAAAAGTTATAAAACATGAAGAGCAAAAATATTCACTTTTAGATTAACTTCGTTTTACGTCGTTACAAATAAAAATGCAGTTTGTCATATATCTTAATATATGTATATATACATTTTTAACATTAAAATAATAGTTCAGTTACACGTAGAGCGGGCAGATTGCGACATATACATCTCGCAGAATATTAATCAAATACGATGGTTTTAAAACCAACCCCATTGATAATGAATAGGTGTCTAACAGTACTAATCAGCAATGAAATGATCATGAATAGAACGTAAACAGATAGCCGCTTCAAGTTCTTAATACGATTAATTAAAAATACCTAGATCGAACCTAGTCATCACAATCACCATAAAATAGCATACATCATAACATCTCCACCCCATTCATATTAATTATTACATTTTTTACACAAATGAAGAACAGAAATCGCTGATTAGTATATACTAATTGTTATAAATATATACAAGTATCAAACATCGTTATCAATCACCGATTGTCATATTTATTTTTCCAACATGTGAAGCATACAGACTCGAACTGATTAAAAGTCATGTCACCTCCGACATGATCTTCATATATGTATGTATCGAAGGTTAAGGTCATGTTGCTTAAATAGAATAATAAAGTTGGCGTTATCTCGTATTCAATATTTTGATATGCACGTATAGGTTTGACATAGATATAAGGATGCAACTGTCCTATGAAGACACATGTTGAAATAAGATCTGATTTTATCCTGCTTGTCACAGGCAACATCATCGGAAAAATGTAGAATTTTCTAGAGCTTCACTAGGATTTATAACATTATCATTTTCGGTGTACTTGAAATACGTACTATACACCTTTAACTCTATGCAAGACTCGTTCCAGGAACCGGTATTTAGGTTGATATAATGACTTTAAGTATACTAAGCGTTCATTCGTATATTACTGTCTAACAAATTATCATCCAATTTTTTCATTCACACTTAAGACTACCTTCTGCTTGACAAGAAGCATAATTAACGCTGAGAGAATGTACTACAATCGCGGTTTGATGTATTAACCAGTCAAATGTTGACATTCAAAGAAGGTTAAAGTGTATTAAACTCCCTTATCAATATCATTTACCTGCTGAATTAGATTTATCAGCCTATTAGTTACGCGCTGCAGGCACTAAACTACTAAAACGTCTTTCTCATGATGATGGAATAAATCCACTAGACACGGCTTTTAGAGAACACGACATTGCCTATTCGAAAAATCAGTATTTTAAAGAGCGTCACAAGGCGGATCAGATTGTCAAAGAAAGAACTTGGATGGTGTAAAGTCCACGAACGCTGATTTTGGTGAAAAAGATGCTACATTATTAGTGCCGGGTCACATGAAAGTTAAACGAAAATTATGTATAGGTTAAATCTCATCAATATAGTAAAGAGAGTACAACGAAGAACTACGCAGAATAAAAGAACTGGTTCCGATCTCAAAACGCAAGATTCTATTTACAAAGGGTGTTGTTGCGCTAACAAAAGCCGCTCTAGAAAATCTAGAAATAAATATATTATCGAAGGTACTAAAATATCTTTTAATGTAGCAAAAATTGTCGTAAATAGTAATGGAGGTAGAAAAAATAAAAAAAAACCTAAACTTATACATATTCCTAAATCCGGTGGTGTAACACCCCTTCGCCAGTCTTTCGGCATAAGAAGCTCTATCTGGCGGAGCAGATAGAATTGCATAAGTGGTAAACAAGGCTCAAACATCAAAAGAAGGACTGGAGGAAATACAGGGACATAACAAAGTTATGGAAGCTGTTGTGATGAGAAAAGCTAGTCAGGGTCTATATTTGAAGCCCTATAAGAAAGGTATGGATCTTTAGTTGAAACCATATAAATAAACAAAAACTACTGAAGTAACTGCCACGAAGAGCTCTCGCCAACATAGACACTTTAAAGTTTGGAGAACATATACAAAATTTCATAGGTGTCTTTATGAAACGATTTAATATAACGAGTATAAAGTACATCATGTCTAGAGACTCATTAGGTCGTATATTTTAAGAATCAAAAGTGAATATTCCTATTCATTTGGAAATTTAACACTTCCTGCAGAACAAATGCAGTACTTTAAAAAATGAAACGATTTTGCATTGGGCCTCATTGGATTACAAACTTACAATACAATCCCCAACGTATATGAGGGGCACAATAAATTTTACTGTAATGTTCAAATTATAACTATACAGACTGGTTCTTATAAAATTGATGATTTGGAGACGTAAGTATATTTAAAAACAATGATCACTGAGTGATATAATAGATAAAAATGAAGTGTTGTCAATAAAACCAAACAACATTCTACGATGTGAGACTAAGAGTCTCGATTTCATAGATTTTTAAACCTGATGACTCCATTGGTCGTATGTAGGGGTTTAGCAAACGTACACTAGAAATTAAGAAGATTCACAAATCTGATCTATCAGTGCAGATTATAAAGGTCGTTATAGTACGTAATGAGTGCACTATTGTGACATTCACGCACTACAAAACACGAGAATTCAAACGTTGCACACAACGTTTGAACTCTCGCCTTCGGTGTAGCTTGGATATAGCATCGACATCGACCTCAGTAATATTGTTAATCTGACAATCAAAACTAGAGCCATTCGTAATATAAGGCTAACATTATTGGATGAAGACGGCGATTCTGTAAATTTCAAAGGTGAATAGATCGTTGTACGTCTCGAACTGAAACGATTATAATGGATTTAAATTTTAATAGAATAAGTAAAACACAAAAATCAGTAAGTCTACAGTGACTAGTAGGTTGATACTTATCAACAAAGCATTCCTTCAATCTTTGGAAATTATCGTAAAGAAGAAAGAATTAAACACTTATGAGAGATTTTGTCGAAACATTCACTAACTGTGAATCACTGTGATCACTCATATTATCCCCGTGTAAATAACTTTAATTTATATGATGAAATACGAATACCTATATATTATATATAGATCAAAAGGAAATTTAAGTCAGCCGCAGATGGGACCGGTGACCGTGAACTTACATAAAATGAATACGCTTTCCTCTTTGATCAGGTACGATACAAATTAAATGGAGTGGAAGTAGATCATTGTGTTAAACCGGGAATAAGAAGTATAATTAAAGCTTTTGTACTTCTGACTAATAATGAAAAAGGTAAACAAGTAACGCTAGCAAATAATCAATTCGCTGCAGTTCTACCATTGAAGCAACTCTTGGGAATGATAGAGGACTATAAGTGTGTTTTCGCAAACATCTCCCAAAAGTTCGTCCTATTAAGAGGTCGAACAGATGATAATTGTTACAAGAACACAGATGAGAATGCTATGAAGAGGGTTACTATGGAAATAAGTAAAGTAAAGTGGCACATACCTCACATTGATGTTAACGATGCAACTCCATTAAAACTTTAAAATATAATGAATACTAATAATCCTATTTACATACCGTTTAGAAAATGGGTTTTAAAAGAACTATCATCGCTGAGAAATAACAAGAAAGACGTATGGAGTGTTAAAACCAAAGAGAATTTGGAGAGGCTCCGCTTTTTTACACTAGCATTTCATACGAACAAAAAAGATAGTACTTTAACTGATGCTATCGTCTTTACTTATGCATAAATAAATAATATCAAATTACATTTAAATTCTAAGACCTATTCATACAATAATCTAAATCCACAAATAAATATTAAGCGCCATAGTTCGGCTTACCTTTTGTACTCTACTTTTCAATCTAATTATTATAGAAGATCTATCGCACAATCTCTCATAGATTATAACACGTTTCATGATATACATACATGGGAGGAGAGAGCTGTATTTAATAGGTCGTTATAAACATAACGAGAGTGCAAAATATCGAGCGTAGATATGAAATTGGAAATGGAAGCGGGCATGCTTTTCCCGAGAATATAATTGCATATTGTTTCATTCTACATAACATTGTAGACACGAACCTCTTACCGGTATTGTGAAGAAAACTATTTAATTTTGTAAAATGGGTAAATATGTAACGTTTAACGAAACACCTCAATTTTTTGAAGGGTATGAGTATAGAATGACAGCAGCCGACAAAAATAAATTTTTGCGAAGAGTAAAGCATTTGGAAAAAACCTTAAATGTGATTTTAACACCACAGCATAGAGATCGAATGTTTCGTCAACGTTTTGAATCATTCATAGTCATCGATGAGCAGGAATTTAACATTCCAAAATTTACGCCCAAGGAGCTATCAATCACCGCTGAATCTCGCTCGATGCACTTGTTATTGAAGCCTTCGTTGCTGTTTCGACAACTTTCGTCTGTTAATAAAAAGAGAGTTTGTTGACGGGGAAAACAACCATTTGAACATTAAATATAGTGATAGGTTACATTTTAATATAGAAGTAATGAAAGCAGATAACAATGTATCCATACATAATCTTATTGTAAGGTAAGTTCAATATTGTAAGATTATATTATGTACATTCACTATTATATAAAGGGTGTTTCAAATTTCGCGATTTTTTTAAGAACAAATAAAACACATAATTTGCATTCACTTTCAAAAACTTTTTATTGGTAATTGAAGTGTCAGTTATGACATTTATATGAGAAAAATAATATATGCCAAATGGCCTCCTCTTGCAACTCCACAGACGTCCACTCTTTTGCTAAAATTCTCAATGACATTTTGACATAATTGAGGCTCTATCTCACCAATGAGACTAATAATTTCATCTTTCGAAGCAGGAATTGATTGTAGATTGTTTTTATAAACTTGACTTTTCACATAACCCCAAAGAAAATAGTCAGTCAACAGTGTCAAATCACATAATCTTGGTGGCCAATTAACATCACCATTTCTTGAGATTATACGTCCAGGAAATTTGTCTCTCAATAAATCAATTGATTCGTGTGAAAAGTGAGATGTAGCTCCATCCTGTCGAAACCACATATCCTCTAGATTAATATTCATTAATTCAGGCCACGCTGACCATAATGCACACCAAACAGTATCTCGTTTAGGATGCATAGGTTACTCATGAATAATTCGTGGATTTTCCTGACCCCAGATACGGCAATTTTGTTTATTAACATAGCCACCAAGTTAAAAATATGCCTCATTGGAAAACATTATTTTTTAAGAAAACTCATCTGGTTGTTCATTAATGTATTTGACAAATGAACTACGTTTTAAATGATCTAATGACTTCAGCTCCTGTGTTATTTGAACCTTTTATGCCTTCCGAGCTAAATCCTTGTGTAAAATACACAATGTAGTTGATTCGCTAAGTCCAGGTTGTTGTGAACGGCATCTAATGGACATTTCAGGATCTTCAGCAACACTTTCATGAACCAAACCAATATTTTCTTATCAACGAGCACTACGACCGTATTTTTCATCATTTCATCCACGGAATCGGTCTCTTGAAATTTTTTAATAATTCGACCAATAGTGCTTTCAGTTGGACGATTATGTAAACCATAAAATTCACGTAATTCCTTTTCACAGAACGCTGATTTTCATAAAATAATTCAACAATTTGAACGTGTTGTTGTACCGTGTACGAAGCCATTTTTAGAAGTGTCATACATCATACTTTTTAAATGCCCACATACCCAAACAAATTCAGTGCGCCATCTATATTTTATTTATTCTTAAAAAAACCGCGCAATTTGAAACACCCTTTATAAAAAAGGTTTTATTAAAAAAATTTATTATTTATTTTATATTTATTAAGGGCCTTTTGACTAACCACTAATTTGATTTATAATTTTATATTTGTAATATAGCTACCGGGATCCTGTGATACTTTGACGTTGAAACTTCAAGAGGGCGTGCCGTTTTGGGTAAAGTTAGAGATAAGAGGTTGACGTAGGCAAACTTTCTCACAACGTGTCAACCTTTTTGCCAGTCAGTGACATCGATGATAAGAGGTACCTTAATGAAAAATTATCGAGGTCAAAGTATGTCAGAGGCTCCCGGTAACTGTACTTTCGGTGCCATTGCACTTACCAAGGTGCGACTTTCGTCGATAAAGAGTCAGTTTATCGGCGGGACACTTAAGCGCCTTATGGTGTGACTGCTTGTACTGATTCCTCTTGCTTGTTCCACAATATTTTTAAATCAACATTGTTACAGACAATCCATTTTCCATTATCCGTAATCAGCAGTTTCAAATGATATCCTAGCATATCATCATGATATGCTACGCGGGTAGTTTGACAAGTAGTGAGAATGGAAAAGAAAAACGAATTTTTTAAATACAAAATAATTTTTATTTTTCGATATATTCTCCTAAAAGAGCAATACATTTATTCCAACGGTGCTCCAATGCCCTTATGCCATCTCTAAAATGCGATTCCTGAAGGCTTGCAAAATACTCATTTACGAAGATGATAAGCTCGTCGCTAGATCCGGCGAATAAGGTCCATGCGATATTAATTGGAAATGCAACTCGTGGATTTTGTGTATCGCAACTGTGCTGGTATGCGAGGGAGCGTTGTCTTGGTGAAACAGAATCTTTTTCTTTGCCATTCCTGGCCGTTTAGCACGAATCTCAACATTTAGTTTTTGTAGAAGTTCTGCATAATATTGTCCGTTTATTGTGGCACCTTTCTGAAGGTAACCAATGAGCAAAATGCCCTTTGAATCCCCAAAAATTGATGCCATGACCTTGTTTGCCGATAAAGTGGTTTTCGCTTTCCTTGGAGGCGCAGAACCACGTCATAACCATTGCTTCGACTGTTGTTTAGTTTCGGGTGTACGGGTATTTAATCACCGCACGATACTCTGCTTTTTCCATTTTAACAAAACGACGTGTTGCTTCTTTTTTCAATTAGCTGTCAAAAATAAACTAATTAACCGATTTATCTACATATCGGAGTGTTAACATATATATAGATGACCTAAATTATAGTGCATTTGTTTTACCAATTAGAGCGCCACCTATGTGTCATTCTCGCTACTTGTCAAAGTACCCTTGTAGTATTACCATCCTCCTCTGACACAACTTAATGGTCGAACATTCCGAAAAGCAACGACATATTCTGGTGTAATGTCTATTGATGGTCGTCCGGAGCGTTCATGTCACCTCATGTTCGGTAATTTTTGAAACGTTTAAACTAGTCGTAATTGGCATGTGGTTCAAAACATCGTCCCTGAATGCTTTCTTAACATTTCGTGTACTTCTCTGTGTGTGTACTCTATACAGATATATTGTGCACTTAAATTGACAATTAAAAAATAACAAACATAAACCGACACAACAATGGGCAACTTCAACTACAAAGAGGGAGCGTTTCCACTGACAATTAACAAAATGTCACTTGGCAAATCGAGTGGGAGTGACCAAAACGAAAAACAAAAATCACTGCACAGAAACTATGTGGTAAAGAGTTTTCCAATAAGGACTTGACAACTTTCTTTCAAAATAAAATGCAGACCATTTGAGATATTTCAAAAACTTTATTGTCGGCTTGAAGTACAATCAAAACATTTATGAATGGAACTCGACTTCGTTCATATGGCCACCGCGGGCACGTTCGCAGCGATCGATTCGTTAGACCCAATTTTCGATGACTCAGCCACACAATTCGACCGAAACGGCTGCTATTTCGCGTTCAATGTTGACTCTGAGCTCTTCCAACGTTGTCGGCTTATTGGCATAGACCAATGACTTGACGTAGCCCCAAAGAAAAGAGTCTAGAGGCGTTAAATCGCACGAACGAGGCGGCCAATCGACTGGTCCATTTTTTGAGATAATACGCTCATCAAACTTACTCTTCAATAAATCGATTGTAACGTGTGCTGTGTGGCTTGTTGTACCGTCCTGTTGAAACCACATGTTGTCCAAGTCCATATCTTCCAATTCGGACCAAAAATAATCGGTAATCATGGCGCGATAACGATTACCATTCACAGTAACGTGACGATCATTATCGTCGACGAAAAAGTATGGCCCTATGACGCCGCCGGCATGCAAACCGCACCAAACAGTTATTTTTTGTGGATGAAGTGGTGTTTCATGAAGCACGTGTGGATTTTCACCCGACCAATAACGCATATTTTGCTTATTGACGAACTCATTGAGCCAAAAATGAGCTTTGTCACTGAAAATGATTTTGCGATGAAATTGATCATCTTGGCGCATCTTTTCCAGAGCCCAATCGGAGAACGTACGTCGCTTTAAATGGTCCATCGGCTTCAATTCTTCAGTCAGCTTGATCTTGTATGGGTGTAAACCAAGATCCTTACGCAAAATTCGCCATAAAGTGGTCTGGGCCATGCCCAACTCTTGAGAACGCCGTGGAATTGACTGATTTGGATCATTTGCTACGGATGTTTCAACGGCAGCGATATTTTCGACACTTCGACAAACCCGTTGTCTCACTGGCACGGCAACATCACACAACGAATATGTAGACTAAAATTTTTGCACTAAACTTGTTACTGCCTGTCTACTAGGGCGAGAATTACGACCGAAAATCGGAGTTAACGCTCTTAAAGTAGCGGTCACCGACTCCGAATTTCTGTAGTAAATTTTTATAATTTGCAGACGTTGTTCGTTCGTGTACTTTACCATGATGAAAATGTTAAGTTTACTGAATAAATTGACAGTGACAGTTCGATGATTAGTGAAAGGGTGCGTTCACAAATTGAATTAAAACTTGTCAAGTCTCTATTGGCAAACACCTTATTACAGCAAATCAGTACAAAACATTGAAAATGATATAGAACGAAAATCCTTTAAAATTATGTTGTGGTGTTATGGCTATTTTTCTTGTAAAATATATATCTGATAACTTTCAGAAAAAAGAAACAAATTTTAACCTCTAAAATCATGCAGCGTAGTAACTCTTGTGCCAAAAATAAAAAGTTGTAATAATTAAAATTGAACGTAAAAATTCATTATTATATTAATTATAACAATAATCATATTGTTTTTAAGTAGATGAATAATAAGTTTTAAATTAATTTAGCCAGCACGTAAATAATGGAAAATATTTAAGAGGATATGTCACGTAACGTTTCAAGCTAACTTCAGGTTATTACCTTTATAAGCTTCACCACAAACTTACTAATTGAATTAATTGATGAAATCGGAGCACTTGGTTTACATTGAATGTTGATATATGTATACAGTGAGATATATACACGTTTTCCAACCGATCTATTTACGTTAATATGGGTAGGACACAAATTGTTTAATAGTATCTAATTATGGCATTTACATTAATGACTATTTATTATAAGGTTTGGTAGATTAAGTACAATTTAAATGAGAAAAAAGTCGAGGCCGATCAAATAAATTACTCGCGCCAATAATCATTTTAATAAAGGTAAAACTATTTCGAAAACATGGAAATGGGAACATTTAAACAGAAAATTTGTATTTATAAAGCTCTTCTGTCAATTCGATTAAAATTTGGTATTATTTTAAAAGAAATTGTGCACCAAATGTGGGATATTAAGTCAGTAAAAGTCTGTTGTCATTTACGTGTAAGCAAAAAATGTTTTCGTTAAGATATCTATTAGACAATTCTTGATGAAACATTGTACGCCTAAACGTAATAATGCAAATCCTAATTTGTATCACACTATTTTCTTATCCAACCCAAGAGTTTACACAACTGAACTCAGTAAACCTTTTAAGAATAATATTATATCGAAACAATTTTATAAGAAGTACTAAAATAGTGTGGAACGATTCAAGAGGTTCTATCATTTACCTTAAATTTTAAGAAAATCTATTTTCAACAACTGTTGTAAAATATAATTGTTGAACGATAGAGTTGCATAATAACAAAAAGCACATATTACAAACGAGATCTGATAAAAGGTTAAAGATTATATATGCAGCAGCATTTAATTAATGAAAATCCATGATTCGATTACTAAAATGGGTTGTGTTTGTGCACATCGATAGTGAAATCAAATAAGAAGGCAGAGATACGACATGGTATCTAGAGGTTCCTGAAACATAGCAATACGTATATGTTATATGTATCTATTCGTAATCACATAATATAATATTGAAACGACCAGGTACTTAAAATAGTTCCGCGGCCGTGGTCCATACTATCTTCTGGGCTTCCGGGCTGGAATCGCGTCACTGGTATGACTGCCGACGTTTCGTACCTACTCGTACGGGACATCTTCAAAGCTCACTTTCAGTGCAACAAACAATAGCAGTAGTTGAGTCCTGAAGATGACCCATACGAGTGGGTACGAAACGTCGGCAGTTATACCAATGACGCGGTTCCAGCCCGAAAGCCCAGAAGAATATAGTACCAGTCTATCAATTGCAATACTGATCTATAATATTTCAATAAACTATTACATTTACTTGTTCATTCATTGAAAATTAAAATCATTTTTATAGTAAACTCAGAAGCTGCTTTGAACGATGATTCTAGATCGTTTTCCATGTGTTAAGTAAATTTAGTATTATCAGTTTCTGAGAAAATATAGATTTTGCCATCAATATACTAATTTGCAAAAAGCTGAAATTCTAATCTAAAATATCATTATAATTACAATAATTAAAACAGAAAATATTGAAGTTATCATTTGCATGATCTGCATTTTAAAAGCTTTATATTGTTAATTTCTCCTTTTAAAATTTAGGATAATAAATAATCAATACATCAACTCGGTTAGATTTTCAATTAATTATAAAGAAAATCGTGCGTGCATTCATATACACAACTGCAATATAATATTTGCGCATATATACATACATATATATTAACAGACAATTTTCTTCTTTTCTATTTCTATTGAATTTTGGACGCGAGGGCCGATTTACTTGCCCGGAGACAATATATTGTTAACCAGTCAATCATATCTAACATCCAATGAGTGCACGGATATCAGTGTCACATATGTATATACCGTTCCATGTGTCAAACGCGAAACGAAGGAATATCATAAAATCTCAATATTTATACAGCTTCGGTGCTTATACATACATTATTTTCCGTGTACCTCCACATACGGATGTTATAGAAATTTTTGTTATGTATGTAAATTGAATAGAAATGGAATTGAATTTTATTTCAACGAATAGCCATTTAATTTAGAAAATTTGATTTAAATTTCTCATAGAATATTTTCTTGAGTTTTCAAACATAAACTAAATGTTAAAGTACATAGAATCTATAAAATAATGAAATATTTTTTTATACAATGAAAATAACGTAACATTAATAAGCATTAAGCACTTTCACTTAATTTTTAAACATAAAATTTTGAAACATAACGAACATGTACATATGTAATAACATGATTTTAAGAATCTTAGTCGCCTTTCATTAATATTGAAAATTGTCTTTTACGATTCTTGAATGATAAATTCCATTTTTCGTATAATTTTAATGCCAATTAGTTCATTTGAATGACCGAAAGAACATGATACAATTGTATGATTACCAAGTTATTGTAAAATATAATATACTAAATTTAAAGTTGCATTAAAACGTCCCAAGCTGATATTAGTACACACATAAAGTAACTATTTGAGTAAAATAGTTCAAATCCCGTTTAAGCATTTAGAAATTTGATTATGATCAAACCTGATATTACGTAAAAATCGATAAAGAACTCTTATTTTGCATGTGTAGAAGACGTAAGTAAAAAAACCCTATTTATCATTTTCAGTTCCATATTTGAGATTTTATATTATATTTTATGATTTACTATCAAAAACTATTATATGCCACAAAAGTCCCAAATGGTTTTAACTTTTGAAATGAACTCAAATGATTTCTTGTTATACTCAATGCATTAATTTTTATAATAAAACATATATTTTTGAAGAAAATTATAAAAATTTTAGAAATTTACCTAAAAACCATTACACCAAAAACAGCAAAATAATATGCTTAGATTTATAGTTTTTGTAAATATATTATAGAATAATCATATATAATCCCTGTATATTCGTTTGTTATTTTTCATACAATTTTGGTCTCAATATATGTATAAATTTAAGTTAACTTATAATATTACGAATGTTATTCACTCATAATGTATTTGTATATGTACCTTAAATTTATTACTCATTTCATACTTTTACAATATACTTATTAATAATATTTCTACTTTTATGCATTATTATGAATTACAATATTATTTCACTACATATAATTTTAATATATCATAAAAACATAGTAATATTTATGATTACAAACTGGGCATTTATTATTTTGTAAATTCAGGAAAAACACGCTGTTCGGTGCGGTCAATACATATTGTATTGAATATATCAATACGATTCTGCTTTAATTTTTATTTAATTCTAGTAAGTAGTAAAATTAATTATATAAAAACAATGATGTAGAACATTAAAAATTTCTTAATTTTCTTAATTTCTTAATATATATATATTTAACCAATTTAGTGAATTTTTATTAATTTTACTATCATAATTTCTTATTTCTTTTATTTACCTTTTCCAGTATTACTTTCGTAGAAAGACATGAGATTCTAAGTTTTGAAAAAATAGTAGCGTAACTACAACAGATGCAGACGTCCAGGTAACACTGAGCATGCAGCGACAGTATCAGCAACAGTAGCAGCAGCAGCAATAACGAGGACCTCAGAATTGTTGTTGAACAAGAAGGATTCACCGCCCGCAACACGAAAATAACATTAAACATAACTATGATCGGCCGCAATAGAAAAATTCGCCGGTCATCAGAATCGCTTCATCCGTTGATGCTTTCTTTTCACTTCCGAGAACCGATGAATGGAGAACCTGAACGTGTGAATGTTTGCGAAAATGCAACCCGTCACTTGATGACAGGAGGCGACGCATGTTGTTCTACCGGTCACGGCCCGATCACTGCAGCGAGGGATAGCCGGGATAGAGGGTCGCAACAGCGCTCCTTGCGGATTTTTCCGCAAGTTTTCAGCCAGTTTTCTCATCGTCCTTCTGCTCCTGTTCGGAAGTACAGTGTAGGCTAGAGATCTATATAGCCAGAGAGAGAGAGAGGAACGAATCTAAAGGAAATACGTCGTACACGAAAATGAAAATCCGTGTAGTATTGTTGCTTGGTTACCCAAAACATCGCGATTTTCTAATTTCTTCTGATAGATTACTTCGTCCTATCCAAAGAAATCAATGACCTCTTCTTTCATTTTCAGAAAAATATTATTATGTCCAATATGTTCTAAAAACTTCTTACAGGAAACTATGTTATCGAAAATAGTTTTCAAAACTTTAAGTTCTATTTAACAATTTAAAGAGTACTGATACTTAGTAAACTTAAACGAACTAATTTTCTTGTCCTTATTTTATATTTCCTTTTGATATTTATACCAATATTTGTAACGAACAAAAAATAATTCATTTTCTATTATAATTTAAACGAACTTTGGCAAAATAAACTGCAGAAACATGTTTAGACAGACAGCAAATATATTCAATAATAAAATTTTAAAAGTTAATAATCTCTATATCAATAGACTATATTGGAGGCTTTGAAGTATCCTATTACCTCGACATTGATTTATCTCTCTCCTTTACCTAACTGTTAATTTTCTACCCAAGAATAAAATAAAACACTTGCACTACTTGCAAGAAATTTATTCTATCAGAAAAAAATTATCTCTATAGGTCTTCAAAATTGGCGGCAATCTCCTCTTTCAATAGGTTCTCGTCTGCAAAGGACGTTCCCTGAGTTGATTCAAATCTGGACAATATGGTGAGTCGTCCAGTTCAGAGAAGTTGTACTTACCGAAGATGGATTGTATTTTAGCTGCCTTGTAAACTTGCGCATTATAGTCTTTTTGACGCAAACCTTCAGGTGCATTCACGTTTTTTATTGATAGTCGTTAATAATTTTGTTAACATATTACGGAAATAATTTCTGTTATCGTGGTCGCCCTTGGCATGTATTCAGTAAAAATAACTCCTGCTTGGTACGTGTATTAACATATAGTTCCACACACACACACACACACACACACACACACACACACACACATATATATATATATATATATATGTATATATATATACGTATGTATGAGGGCGGTCTGAAAAGTTTCCGACCTCAACGTGAAGATGACAGCACTTATCAATAAAATCTAGGGAATGTAGTTGTGTATCTATTGTCAGGTACTCACCAATAGTCGTTTGAATGAGTCGATGTGAGTGTCGAGTATCGAGCTGTCATTAAATATTTGTTTCTGAAAGACAATACGCCTACACAAATCAAAGATGAGTTGGACTCTGTGTACGGTGACTCTGCGCCGTCATTTACCACATTGAAATTTTGGGCAGCTGAATTTAAACGTGGTCATAAGAGCTTGGGAGACGATGGACGTTCAGGACGTCCAAAAACTCTAACTACTGACAATAACATCGCTAGTTACCAATTCACCAATTGGTGCTAGACGACCGTCGAATTAAAGTGAGAGAGGTAGCAAAGGCTATGAATATGTTCAAAAAATGTATTTGTCATATTTTAAATCAAGATTGCTGTCCGTGCCTTGGGTGCCGTGTTTGCTAACGTTAGACGAAAAACGTGTTCGAATGAACATTTCCAACGCAGTTTCGACGCAATAAATCCGAGTTTTTTTGCCGATTAATTACTGTAGATGAAACTTGGATACACCATTATACGCCCGAAACAAAACTACAGTCAGAACAGTAGACTGCAAACGGGAACCGACTCCAAAAAAAGCAAAAACTGTTTTTCGGCTGGGAAAGTGATGGCAACTGGTTTTTTGGACAGTCATAGAATTATCTTAATGGATTATCTTCAAAAATGAAGAACTATTACAGAAGCATACTACGCACCATTACTCGACAAGCTGAAGGCAGAAATTGTAGAAAAACGGACACGTTTGCAGAAAAAGGAAATCCAAGACAACGTGCCGTCCCACACCATGGCGAAAACCCACGAATTACTGTTTGAGCTGCTTGACCATCCGCCTTACTCACCAGATCTAGCCCCAAGCGACTTCTTTTTGTTCCTTTATTTAAAAATTGCGCTCAGAGGACAGAGATTTTCGTCAAATGAGGAGGCAATCACCTTCGTGAACAATTATTTTGCAGAGGAAAACGCCGAGTACTATTTGGACGGGTTGAAGAGATAGGAGCAACTCTGGGAGAAGCGTATAGAGTTACAAGGAGACTAGAAAAATAAATATAAATTTTAAGAAAAAACGTCTTGTATCTTTGTTAGTGTTGTTGTATAGTATGTTGATATATACTATATTTTGAACAGTAATCGACAAAAATCATTATTTCTTTTATGTATCATGTTTTTGAAACTTTTAATTTCTTGAATGTGTGCGGAACTTCTCCACAAAACAATACCACAATTCATAATACTATGAAATATTGGCTAGTAGGCCATTAATGGCACGTCCCAATTTACCATGTCTCTCAAATTTTTTAGAATATAGTATATACTAATTGATAAACGGTTAGACACACCATCTATATGATATTCCTACGTTTTTTTTTCCTAGCCTTGAAGCCAAAATTAAACTGAAATATTTAACCGTGGTGTTGTTGATTAAGGTCAGGTTAGCGTTTAAGAAAGAAATCTAGTATTCAAGTTTTCGCTAAATTTATTCAAAATTTATTGTTGCACCTCACAACATATGTAAAACACTATAATTTCTGTTGGATATCAATATTGTAGTATCATCCTCATATTCCACACTTTTACATTTAATGTGTCAATATAATTTATATTAATATAAATTTAAATAGAATTGGCTCCTAGTTTGAACCCATAACCCGGGTCCCCTGATACCATTAGCTTTCCAGTTTGGCAAGTAGTATGCTATGCGAAACACAATCGAATGCCTTTGTGAGATTAGGAAAGCAATCAGAGAAAATATCTCAATTTCTATTACTTATAAATGTGTATACGTTGATTTAAGCCTTCATAGTTCCTCTACCGGTTCGAAATCCAAATTTATTGGAATACAAAATATACAAGTACTACCCCTATCCTATAAGTACTACTTTGACAGTAAAAATATCTTTCACGTTAATATAAAATATTTGGCCATAGTAGATCGTCAACTTTGAATTATTTAATTTACTTATTAGATAACCCACGTCATTAATATCTACCGACTAGAAAAAAATAAACGCTCACTATGACCACAGATCATTTTTAAATACTCGTGCTTTTATCGATAATTTCGGTATCCACGCCAGTAAAACAATCATCATCAAACAATCATCATGTATATAAGTATATATATTACTAGGTGTAATAATATACCAAGTCATTTTTTTGTCTATTACTAGATGAAATAATTCACGTTGTATTATATCTAATCGATTTATATCTCAGAGCTGCCTGTACACAGTCTGTCGCAGAGAAAATCGAATTTTTTTAAAATAGTAATACTTAGTGGAGACATCTATTAAAAAAATATGCGTCGGTAAGGTAGATCTTTCACCAATGTTATGTCAAAATACCACAATATCTGCATCATTAGAAACAGAGAAAATGCGGGTAAAGTAATGTTGTGTATTTAGCATTGGTCGAAAAATGAATTGTGAACAAAGAGCAAACATCAAGTTCTGTTTTAAACTCGGTAAATAATTTACTGAAACATTTAATTTGATGAAACAAGTGTATGGCGATGCATAAACGATTTAAAGACAGTCGTACGGACATAAATGGCAACGAACATCCTGGTGCAAAAAAAATCTGTGGTTGTGGAAAGTAACTTCGAACTTGTGGGTGAATTTATCAGAAATGAGCCGAAATCTATTGCAGTTTAACACAGCATTTGGGACTGAGAAAGATTTGTGCAAGATTTGTACTACACAAGCTAACTGAATTCAACATTGTACAGACTTGATTAAAGGCTCAAAAAATGGAGAAAGCTTCAGGTATTCTATTGTAACTGGCAATATGGTGTTTTCAATATGATCCAGAGACCAAGCGCCAAAGCTCTGAATGGAAGCATCCAAGCGCAGAGAGACCGAAAAAAGCCATTTGGAGAAGTCAAAGACACTGTTGATTTGTTTTTATGATTCGAAAGCCATAGTGCACAAAGAGTTTGTACCAACTAGTCAAACAGTCAATGCTGTATATTATCTTGGTGCTATGAAGCGCCTTTCGACGCGTATTCGTCATGTGCGCCCTCAATATCGTGAAAATGGTAGCTGGAATTTGTTACATGATAGTACACCATCTCCATCACCGATTTTCTAACTTCAAATAGCATTTTAACCATCAACTATTCACCGTGTTCACCGGATTTGGCTTCTCTCTCTTTTTTGGCATCTCTAAAGATGAAATTAAAAATTCATTCGACATGTTAATTGACCCCACAAAAGGTAGTATTGAAGCTGAAGGCGACTACTTTGAATAAAATAAATGAATTTTAGCAAAATGGTAAGCTTTTGTTTTTATTTTAAAAAAATTCAGTTCTGCGACAGACTGTTTATTTTTTAGAGTATTGGAAATATCTTTATAAACTGAGCTCAATTTACTAAAATTATGTAGTATTCACCGTTCTCTATGCAATCGATTTCTGAAGTTGTCTACCAATTCAGACTACTCCGTATTCAGGAAACCTAAATGTTTATGTATTATACATTTTGTGATACAATTTTATTCTTCAGAAAAATCTTTTAGCCTGTCAGTTCTCAATATTACAATTTTTGCGTTTTATAATATTAGGTTATTAGCATAAACCGTTTGTGCGTTACCGACAATTCAAAAATTTTAACAGTTTACGATGCACTTCCACGAATTTGTCCTAGTTCCTAGTTTTTAATCATTCATTACGGTGAGTTGAACACACGCATTCTTTAGTATATTGGGATATTTGTAGGTAGTAAAACTTTATAATTTAAATATAAGTTTCTTTCATTTGATCACGTTCGACTAAAGACTCTTTTATATACTTATTTGTTCATTCTGTTATTAGGTCTCAAAGTATATAATAAAATATTAAGATTTTTACCATTATTGTCCTTAATGTATCTTTTAGTTTGAGGATTGCTCACTTTCATTATTTTTTAATATTCTTAGAACAAATGTCATACACAATAATTAAAAAATCAAATACATGAAAATTTTAACATTCTGAGATTTTACAGAACATTTCTTGAAAATACATTTAATTATTCGAAAACGATATTTGCAAGGTGAAAAAAAAATTCAATCTAAATTGTTGTGAATTTACATTGAAAAGACAAAAGAAAATTCTTTGGCAAAAACGGCTTTTGATGAAAAGATGAGAAAATTAAGTTCACGCGTCACGCATATAAAAACTACCAAATGGATCCAGATTATACATCATAATTTTTTTCTTCATTTATTTTATTAATATCCGGTTTCGTATATTTACTTTCATATCTGTTCTTTAATAAAAATTATGAATTTTGAAAAACTCGTAATATGTTTGGATTTTGCGCAATTCAATATACTATAATAAATGCTTTTTATATTCAGGCAAAGAATTTCTTTGGTTATCGAATAGTATAATTTGTTTCTTTAAGTTTTGATGCAAGTCTTTCAACTCAATTGCCCCTAATGTGCTGACGAATATTGTTCTTGATGTTTTTATTATTAATATAATAATTGAATCAGTTTCTTATGTGCGCATGTACACAAGGACCACTTATTTTCTGGAATATAACTATTGTTATTAAAGTAATCTAAGAAACACTATCAAGGAACACTTAGAGACGTCTTCAGTTATCATTTTTTAATACATGATTCTCCCAACCTAAATCGATATTCTGTGACTATATAATCTTACAAGTATATAATAAAAAACTTCAAAAGCCCGCAAAAATATATCCAGTATTCTAAACTAATTTTAAATTTTATATAAACTTAAGTTTTTCTATTTCACATATAACAATATTTTTATATACTTTTGTAATAACCTAAAATTATAATTACTAATAATAACCTTATCAGTTGCTACATTATATATACTTTCACTTAATACGTAATGAAAATATAAAAAATATGATTTTACTTTTGATTATATAATATGCATATTAATCCAGAACAATAATGTTCATAGAAATTTCAATGCAAACGTACCGATAATATTATAAAACTTATCGTTTTAATTTTGGAAAGATATCCTACACGCATAGCTCTTTTGTTTCGTCCACATCGTGAACAAAAGAGGAACTGTATCTACCTACGCCTAAAGAGACACAGTCATGCAGCTACCCTCTAACAACGGTGTGCGTTTAAAAATACTACCCGTATCAGTTTAGTTATTCAAAAAGCCTTTTCCATTCACGAGTTTGAAATTATTTCTGCGTTATAAACGAAACCTAACGTGGGCTCATTGTCGTGTGCAGATACTATCTGAGAATGTGTTTCCAAAACAAACTTTCTCTGTAATTTTATCTAGTATATGAATTCAGGGTCGCATTGTTTTAAACTATTTTACCCATAATGGAATAATCGTTTCAAAATTTCAAATAGTGTGTTAGTAGAATGCAGGCTTCACAAAATATTCAAAACGAAATGGTAGATAATAGAAATATACTTCATATATGTAACATTATTTCTTCACACTCTATTTATATTTTATTAAATCTAAAATAATTTTGTATGTAAAAAATAATTTGAAAAATAACAACTAACTACGGTATAGATACACACTTATATTGTACATATGTGGGTTAAAAGTTTGGTACTCAAATGCGAAACATCGAGATATAATTTATTTAGTTTCTTGTTTTTTAGTGCTATTATAAAAATGCGAAGGGACATTATAAACATTATTGATCCAAGAGGACAAACTTCGTACTTTTACGCGAAATTTTTCGAAGGGAATTTATAATAAATTTAAAAAGTTTTTGTGTGTGAAACGTCAAATAATCTGTATTTATTTCCATGCGTCCTGTTTTATACTGATAGGATGGATAAAACATAATCAATAGCAAAATTAAAAAATTTCAATTATTTAAATCACAGCGGAAGAAAACACGAAATATCCGCCCATCACATGAACTATAATACTATAATTTGAGTTCTGAAAATAATACAATACAATTTAGATCCAGCTTCTAGACAAAATATAGTCGAACATATCGAGTAGATAACTAAAAATATGTATACTTATATTAAAGTGAATTGTATAAAGTTTTGTGGAAAGCTAGAATTAGATCTAAAAAGTACAAGAAGAAGAGAAATCTGGAAGCCGTGGAATTCTTTACGAATTAATGAATTCTTCCTCTGTAATATATAATACCTTAAAAAAATGTTACTGGAATGCAATAATTTTTTAAAAAGTACATCCAAAACAATACAAAAGTAATAATTATAAGTCGCCTCTGGTATGCACTAATAATACGTCGATTCTTTATTTCTTACGCATTAGGTATGTATACTAAACAAAATTGCCTCTAAAATCCGATCGTGTTGGAACATTTACAATATTTGGAGATGGTTGTATGTCATCCATATTAGAGATAGTTTTATATGTCCCACCATATCTTGCACATACTCGATTTGTGATAAATTCGATTCGACGAGCAAAAAAGTCCTCGAAGCTGATCAATATTAACATTATCCGCATTATCTTACTATAATCTGAATAAGCTGATTGTTAAAGATGTGGCATTATCACTGACTCTAGCACGTCATTAATGTGACTACTACCTTAAAAGAATATTTATAGCATGCAATAAATTTTTAAAGATACCTCCAAAGCAACACAAAAGTAATAATTATAAGTCGCCACTGGTAGGCACTAATAATACGTTGTCCTCTACTTCTTACGCATTCGATATGTGTACTAACATAATAGCCTCTAAAATCCTATTGGGTTGGAACATTTACAATATTTGGCGATGGTTGTATATCATCCATGTTAGAGATAGTTTTATATATGTTCCACCATATCTTCCACATGTTCGATTGGTGATAAATGCGATTCGACGAACAAGAAAACCATCGAAGCCGATCAACATTAGCATTATCCGCATTATCTAACTGAAAACGAGATCAGCTAGTTGTTATATGTTAGATATGGCATTATGACTGGCTCTAGCACGTTCTTAATGTAACTAGAGAAGATCTATAATGCTCAAAACAAATAATATATATATTATTTTAGAAAAGAGTATATTTGTGAACAAGTATCTGAACATTTTATTAGAATAATTCTTACAAAGAAAGAAGGTTAAAATGTGTTTAGTCCGCACGAAGATCTGAAAACGTTTGGCGTCTTGGATATCATACTGCATTAAATTCGTAATGCCTGAAGGGTTCACACAGACTTATTTGTTGCGACACATTTTCCAACAACACCCCAAACGTGCTCTATTGAACTATTATCTGAAGAATTATTTGATACTCCAATTGCTCTATACTAACTTCATCAGTCCGGTTAGTCAGGATGTTTGCTCGATGGAAAAGAACATTATCGTCCATAAAAATGAATTCTTCTCTCACGGGTGCTGCATACGGGGGAACAATAGGTCACAGAATCTTTTCCAGGCATCGCTGAGCAGTGATTTTCTGTGAATTTAAAACTCGGTGTACTCTACAGTATTTACTTCGGTCAATACCATTACGCCACCGCCTTTCCTGGAGAAATTATGGGTTATTGGATGTGCAAGATTCACACCAAATCGACATATGGTTATTATCTAGCTGCAGTGTAAGTCTGGATTCGTTAGTGAATAATACTGTCTCCCAGTTATTATGACTATAATTGATATGCTTATTCGACTACATTCTACGAGCTCGTTTATGCCAAATTTTAAACCAAATATCGTCAAATATATAAACCAGACATACGCAATCGATTTTCCATTTTCGGCGTTGATAATAGCTTTCCAGTGACAGTAGAAAACTCATTATCTATCTAGATTGCATTATGAGTGCGAAGGCTACTGCTAATTGCAACAGGAATAAGTGTTACTGATATTAACCGACTTCGCCTTTGTCTTCGTCGAACATCTCCAGTTTTCAAAGTCTAAAAATTACGCTTTATTTCACTTCAAACATTTGAGTAGAGCTTTATTGTATTTTTATAGTTTCCAATTGACTTATAGCCCTGCAAATCCCTATTTCTGACAGATCGTCATGTGCTTATATTTCAAAGGATACTTGAAATTTCAAAGTTACACTACCACTCACAAAAGAGAATTTTTGGATATTAACCAAGAAACGTGTTAAAGCGCACTTTTATAAACTCCAGCGACAATCGCTTTAACGCACGCGTGAATATGTTAAGACACATCAGTGTATTCATTTGCAAAAGTTGAAACTAGGTGATAGAAGTATTTGTAAATGTTACATTAACTAACACTACGTTTTATTATCAATTATATAGAAGAATGTACATTCATGGCATATAATCCCCACACCATCGTACCTTGAGTAAGGGATATGTTTAATTATACAAAAAAATTACGTAGTTTGTTCTCCCCCAGGACCTCTTGTAACCATCAGCCAACATCATTAGTCAATAAACAAAATCAGAATTTATCATTAAAAATGCCTGGATTCCATTTCTCATTTCGGAGTAACCGCTCATTACACCGCTCTAACTATGCAATTCTATGACATGGAGTTAGAAGTAAATAAAGCAATGGTCGATATGATCTATACCTAAAAGATAAAATCCTTAGATATGTAAATTGTATGGAGATTTGTTAGTTACTTAAACCTTTCTATCTATCACCATTTTATTTGTTGATTAGAAACAGTCCCAATGAGCCACGGACCGAAAACCATAATTTTCATGGCGTGTGCATTGTCCAACTTTTTAAACATAGAGAAATTGTAGCGACACGTCCTACACAACTAACGGTATCACAAGCTGATAATCTAGCATCTTGTAGACTGATTTTTCACAACCATTGTATTTTGCTAAAATATTTATCGTTTCTTAGTAGGAATAAAATTCTTTCTTGAAAATTTCGTTGGTTAATTCAGTCTGAATTATTTTTGACGATTCCGTATTCTCGATCTTAACTTTAAAAGAAATATTTCGGTTCGCATTGTTTCTAGTAAATATGTAAATATGACGAACTAGAAATTTTACTAATGAAAGGTTAAATTAGATAATGTAGCAGTATGCAATAAAGACGTAATGACATTTTATTTTCTTAGTAACACAGTAGAAATGTATGAGATTGATGTTTAAATCTTGCACCAAATATTTGTTTGTCTTTTCCTTAATTATTATAAAACAATTTCTAAATTAAGACTATTTTATATTTATAAAGTGTACTAGGAAAGTTTTGCAATACAGCTTTGTTTATTTAATTTTTTCAAAGTAATTTCCTTTACACTCAATACACCTCTCCATCTTCCGAAATCAATCTTTAAACCAGTTCTGCCAAGTTTCACTAGGGAGTAAAGCACATTCGTTGTCCCAAGCCCGCAGAAGGTCCTCAGCACGGGAAAACCGTCTCCATTTTAGCTTCATTTTCACATGCGAGAACAGTGCAAAGACGTAGGGAGCAAGATCTGGACTGTAGGGAGGATGCTCGAGAAGTTTCATTCCTGTCGTGTTCAAATATTCGGTGCAGGCTTTGGCGCGTTGAGCTGGGGCATTATCGTGATGGAGGAACCAGGTGTCCATTCTTGACTTTGGCTGCAGGTTCTTCATAGATCGAATAACTTTAGGCGGGCACTGTTCAGTATACCACTTAGCTGTGACTTCTGAGTGTCCAAACAACATGTTTCACTATTCCACTAGATTTGAAAAATACAGCTATCATTTTCTTCTTTACAGATCGGGATTTTCTGACAACTACGGGTGTATCCTCATCATCAAAGACTCAAACTTTGTTTCGAGCTTTGGTCGGCACATCGTAATAGTACAGCTAAGTCTCGTCACCTGTCACGATGTTTTTCACATACCTAGATTGTCCCTTATTAAACTTTTTTAGCATCTCCCGGTACCAAGTCACACGTCGTGTCATCTGTTCTTCAGTCAGCCGATGCGGCACCCAGAGAGAACAAAGTTTCTTCACTAGCTAATGATCATGCAGAATCGAAAGAATGCTGGTGCATTTAGGCTTGAAGTACCCTCTATTTGTTTGTAGGCCAATCGCCTGTCCTTGCCAAGCATTTTCCTCACAGTAGTAACGTTTTCCTCCGTAACTGACATTCGTGGCCTTCTCGGTCTCCCAGCATCCTCCACAGTTAAATTTCCCCTTTGGAATTCTCTATACCACACATCACCTAGTGCAAAAGTCATTTCTTCTAAGCACTGGTCTATGTTCAAACCACGCATGCAATTATAACGCAAAACTGCCCTTATCTCGTTTCGCGACCACGATGCCATCGCAAGCACTTTACACTGTCACTGGTAATGAATAACTGAGCCCATTGACATAGCGCGGCGGCTCAACATGCAGCAACAAGCAGCTTCCTGCAATACATTGTTGCGTCATATTACAAAACTTTCCTAGTACCCTTTGTATTATATATTTAATAGGACTTGTGCATGTAAATTCTGATTAGCAATATATTTGGTAATTTTGATGGAGCCTGTGGTTGATTAACTTAATCACTGAAGGTTGATATATAACCCCTTTCTACATTAATTTTCGTATTCTGTATACGTATTTTGACAACTAAATTGTCATTATTAACAGATAATTAAACAGTACCTCGAAAACTACGGCAAAAATACCTGTACGAAAACAAATTCCGCACACGATCTGTACCGTTGAAAACCAAAACGCGAACTGTGCGTGTGGAAAGGGGTTATATATCAACTTTCAGTGATTAACAATATATTTACAAAAGAATGTCAAAAAAAGTTGTGGTTGAAATATTAAAATCAAAATCTATGGCTTATTTATTCCGCACGACACCATTCGGTATCGTGCGATTGATGTGTAAACACATCGCTGATATCTTTCGGGTTTTCTTGCTAGAACTTACCGATTTAAAACAAATACAATGCCACCTGATCTAAGATCTACTGGCGAGAAATGCGACAAAGTACTTACTTATTTGAAAAGTGAGGAGTTTAGTTTGCTAATTAAAAATATAGTGAGTGCTGAGTGTGTAAATTTGAACAACAAGATATGTGATCTTAAAACTGAAATTGAAACACTCAAACAATCTAACATTGATCTAATTAGATTATTAACGAATAATCCTAATAATAGGAATCCGGAAATTATTGGTAATAATAAGGAAACAAATACAATTTTACCATCCAACAGACAGGAATTTGTCGCTGGGAAGCAAAAAGTTAAACAGAAAAAGCCAGAACTATTTTCAACGTCTAAAAACATAGAAAAATCCTTTTCGGAAAAAATGACTAAAGCAATCGAAAATAAAGAACGCTCATCTGGGCAAAATACGGGTGGTGTTGAAATAATAACAGCGCCAACAGCCGCAAATGCCTAGGTAGAAGTATTACCTAAAAAACGCAAAGCAAAAAAATTCGACGTAATGCGCGGAACAAGCACTACTGCTTCGATTAAGGGAGTTCAAATTTACAGTCACCTGCATGTATACAACTTCGTTCCAAATGTTTCTGCGGAGGAAGTTGCTAATTACGTGCTGACCAAGGAAGTTGAAGGGGTAAAGTGTGAGCCTTTACAGAGTAAATATCTGGATAGATATTCTTCTTTCAAGGTATCGGTTCCGTCACAATTTTTAGAAGTTGTGAACACACCTGAGTTTTGGCCTCAGAATGTATGCGTTAATCGTTTTTTATTCCGCATAGTAAAAAGACCGGAGAAACTTTAATGAGCCTTAAAATTATGCATCAAAACATCAGATCTATGACAAATAAACTAGCCGAGCTGAATGTTGTGCTAGACGAACACAACATTCAAGTGCTACTTTTAAGTGAACATTGGCTATCGCTTGACCAGATACAACTAATAAGGGTGCGGGGGTATCGGATGTCTGCATGTAGTTGCCGTGATGCTGACGAGCACGGAGGCGTGGCCATCTATACTGGACCTGACATTAAGTGTGAACTGGTAGATGTGTCCCGTTACAACCTAAAAAATGTTTTGGAGGTGTGCGCGGTGGAACTCCAGACAACGCACCCTATTAAAATCTTAGTGCTTTATCGGCCTCCAAAATCGAACTACAATGTGTTTTTGGAATTGTTTTATTGTTTTCCCGTACTAAAATGTAGTTTGGGCGGGCAGTCAACAGCATCTTGGGTTGCCTCAGACATTCTTCAGGTAAAAAACAACTTGCTGTGCCTAAAAGAATTTAGTGCACAGTACCCCGTATTCAAAGACGAACTTAAGCATTATGGAAACTATTACAAGGACTTCCTACATAAACAGCAATACGATATGAATGAAGCACTAATAAGAACATCGTCTAATAAAACAAAAGCTGCTTGGTCAGTTATCCACAATAACCTTCTCCAAATGAGAACCAACATTTTTCCAGACTCCAATGAGCAACTATGTGGAAAATTTAATTATTTCTTCACTTCTCTTGCTTTAAAGTTCACTTGTAATACCCTAGATGGCAAGGTCAACTGGAGGAAAGTTAGCTCTAATATGCAAACACCAGGCATGGTTTCAGCTTTCTATATGTCGCCTGTCTCGGAGAATGATGTAACTGCTGCAATAAATAGCTTGGGAACTCAGTCTTCAATCGGATATGACAATATTCCATCGTTTGTAGTAAAATGCGTCGCTACAGAAATTGCACCGGTGCTGACTTACCTCATAAATTTTTCGTTTGAAAAAGGAATATTTCCTTCAAATCTAAAACTTTCGATTATTCATCCCATATATAAAAAAGGCGATAAAAATCATTTAGAAAACTATAGGCCCATTAGTCTTTTAACAACCTTCTCAAAAATATACGAACGTATTGTGAATAAGAGCCTAATGAGTTATCTAACTCATTTCAACTTGCTATCCCCTAGCCAGCATGGTTTTCGCAGTGAACGGGGTACCTATACGGCGCTCTTTGAGTACCTGAGCACTATTTATTACTCGCTTGACATTGGCCTCCCCTGTATGGGGATATTCATTGATCTTTCGAGAGCATTCGACTTGGTCAATCACGATATTTTACTTTACAAGCTATCACGATATGGGATCAGGGGTACAGCTCACAAGTGGTTCGAGTCATATCTCTCTGACCGTAGCCAGAGTGTCAGGGTCGTAGCCTGTCAAACTGACTACATTAATCTTAACATGGGTGTACCCCAGTGTTCAATCCTTGGACCAACACTAGATAATTAAACAGTACCTCGAAAACTACGGCAAAAATACCTGTACGAAAACAAATTCCGCACACGATCTGTACCGTTGAAAACCAAAACGCGAACTGTGCGTGTGGAAAGGGGTTATATATCAACTTTCAGTGATTAACAATATATTTACAAAAGAATGTCAAAAAAAGTTGTGGTTGAAATATTAAAATCAAAATCTATGGCTTATTTATTCCGCACGACACCATTCGGTATCGTGCGATTGATGTGTAAACACATCGCTGATATCTTTCGGGTTTTCTTGCTAGAACTTACCGATTTAAAACAAATACAATGCCACCTGATCTAAGATCTACTGGCGAGAAATGCGACAAAGTACTTACTTATTTGAAAAGTGAGGAGTTTAGTTTGCTAATTAAAAATATAGTGAGTGCTGAGTGTGTAAATTTGAACAACAAGATATGTGATCTTAAAACTGAAATTGTAACACTCAAACAATCTAACATTGATCTAATTAGATTATTAACGAATAATCCTAATAATAGGAATCCGGAAATTATTGGTAATAATAAGGAAACAAATACAATTTTACCATCCAACAGACAGGAATTTGTCGCTGGGAAGCAAAAAGTTAAACAGAAAAAGCCAGAACTATTTTCAACGTCTAAAAACATAGAAAAATCCTTTTCGGAAAAAATGACTAAAGCAATCGAAAATAAAGAACGCTCATCTGGGCAAAATACGGGTGGTGTTGAAATAATAACAGCGCCAACAGCCGCAAATGCCTAGGTAGAAGTATTACCTAAAAAACGCAAAGCAAAAAAATTCGACGTAATGCGCGGAACAAGCACTACTGCTTCGATTAAGGGAGTTCAAATTTACAGTCACCTGCATGTATACAACTTCGTTCCAAATGTTTCTGCGGAGGAAGTTGCTAATTACGTGCTGACCAAGGAAGTTGAAGGGGTAAAGTGTGAGCCTTTACAGAGTAAATATCTGGATAGATATTCTTCTTTCAAGGTATCGGTTCCGTCACAATTTTTAGAAGTTGTGAACACACCTGAGTTTTGGCCTCAGAATGTATGCGTTAATCGTTTTTTATTCCGCATAGTAAAAAGACCGGAGAAACTTTAATGAGCCTTAAAATTATGCATCAAAACATCAGATCTATGACAAATAAACTAGCCGAGCTGAATGTTGTGCTAGACGAACACAACATTCAAGTGCTACTTTTAAGTGAACATTGGCTATCGCTTGACCAGATACAACTAATAAGGGTGCGGGGGTATCGGATGTCTGCATGTAGTTGCCGTGATGCTGACGAGCACGGAGGCGTGGCCATCTATACTGGACCTGACATTAAGTGTGAACTGGTAGATGTGTCCCGTTACAACCTAAAAAATGTTTTGGAGGTGTGCGCGGTGGAACTCCAGACAACGCACCCTATTAAAATCTTAGTGCTTTATCGGCCTCCAAAATCGAACTACAATGTGTTTTTGGAAAATCTATCGCAGATTTTGGACAGCATGGATGATGAAAACATTCCCATTGTTGTGGGGGGTGATTTTAATGTAGATTTTCTTGTTCCTTCCTCAATGCGTGAACAGATTAAAGACTTGTGCAGTGTTCATAACCTATTTTGGACAGTGAATCAACCTACACGTGTTTGTGGGGATTCAGCTACCTGTTTAGACAATTTTTTGGTAAATTTCCCTAGTCAATACTTCACAGTCTCCTGTATAGATAACAACTTATCCGACCATCACAGTCAAATTATAAGAGTGATGATACCTTGCACAGATCATGTGAAGGATTACATTTACAAGCATAAATATTCTAACAGTTCGTCAAAATTGTTTGTAGACATGCTAGCAAAAGAATCGTTGCTCAGTGTATATGAATGTGATTGCCCTGACCAAGCGATTAAAAACTTTCTAAATATCTTTTCGTACTACCATAGTTATTGTTTTCCCGTACTAAAATGTAGTTTGGGCGGGCAGTCAACAGCATCTTGGGTTGCCTCAGACATTCTTCAGGTAAAAAACAACTTGCTGTGCCTAAAAGAATTTAGTGCACAGTACCCCGTATTCAAAGACGAACTTAAGCATTATGGAAACTATTACAAGGACTTCCTACATAAACAGCAATACGATATGAATGAAGCACTAATAAGAACATCGTCTAATAAAACAAAAGCTGCTTGGTCAGTTATCCACAATAACCTTCTCCAAATGAGAACCAACATTTTTCCAGACTCCAATGAGCAACTATGTGGAAAATTTAATTATTTCTTCACTTCTCTTGCTTTAAAGTTCACTTGTAATACCCTAGATGGCAAGGTCAACTGGAGGAAAGTTAGCTCTAATATGCAAACACCAGGCATGGTTTCAGCTTTCTATATGTCGCCTGTCTCGGAGAATGATGTAACTGCTGCAATAAATAGCTTGGGAACTCAGTCTTCAATCGGATATGACAATATTCCATCGTTTGTAGTAAAATGCGTCGCTACAGAAATTGCACCGGTGCTGACTTACCTCATAAATTTTTCGTTTGAAAAAGGAATATTTCCTTCAAATCTAAAACTTTCGATTATTCATCCCATATATAAAAAAGGCGATAAAAATCATTTAGAAAACTATAGGCCCATTAGTCTTTTAACACCCTTCTCAAAAATATACGAACGTATTGTGAATAAGAGCCTAATGAGTTATCTAACTCATTTCAACTTGCTATCCCCTAGCCAGCATGGTTTTCGCAGTGAACGGGGTACCTATACGGCGCTCTTTGAGTACCTGAGCACTATTTATTACTCGCTTGACATTGGCCTCCCCTGTATGGGGATATTCATTGATCTTTCGAGAGCATTCGACTTGGTCAATCACGATATTTTACTTTACAAGCTATCACGATATGGGATCAGGGGTACAGCTCACAAGTGGTTCGAGTCATATCTCTCTGACCGTAGCCAGAGTGTCAGGGTCGTAGCCTGTCAAACTGACTACATTAATCTTAACATGGGTGTACCCCAGTGTTCAATCCTTGGACCAACACTATTTCTGGTTTATGTAAATGATCTGCCGAACACGCTTCAAAATGTGGAGCGTGTCGTTCTTTATGCAGATGATGTGAGTGTGGTTGTCAGGTCTTCTGGGATGGGGGGTCTTTGTGATCTGGCAAGAGACACTTTCACTAAAATTAATTACTGGATGATGTTCAATGAGTTAAGCCTCAATAAGGAAAAAACCAAATTTGTTTACTTTCATAATAAAATTAAGCATCTACCTCATGTATTAATAAATAATGAGACCTTCGATTGCGTTTCTTTTGCGAGGATCCTGGGTCTGACTGTTAACGAAAACCTAAAGTGGGCCACTCATATTGATAGCGTATGTAGTACCTTAGCTAAGGTGTGTTTCACCCTGAAGCTGCTCCGCCAAACGTGCAATCGGAGTACTCCACTAGCGTTCTATCATGCCAATTTCGTGTCTTCTATGAGATATGGGGTGAGTCGCCGGAAGTAGTTAGAGTGTTTCATTTGCAGAAACGGGCCCTCAGAATAATCTTTGTGATAGGCTACAGGGACTCGTGCAGGGAACGCTTTAGAAAAGATTCGCTTCTAACTTTTTACGATATTTATATACTGGACCTTCTTTGCTTCGTGTTTTAGCACAAGGAGGCATTTTCGAATGGGAATGTAAAGCACAAATATGAAACAAGAGCCGACCATTATCTACTGCCTACTTCTCATTGTACAACTGTCTTCCAAAAAGGTACATATTTTATGGGCTGCAAACTATACAATAACTTACCTCATAATATTAAAAGTATCAATAATTTCCCCAATTTTAAAAACAATCTTAAGTAGTACTTGCTTGCGATAAACTGTTACAGTTTAAATGACTTTTTATGTAGAAATTTGTAGTATTTCCTTTTCTTTTTAGTGACGTATTTCTAGCGTATGGTATGTGTAATATTTTTGAGCCGCTATTTTTTGTATATTCTGATATTATGTATAGGTACTTGGTTTTTGAAATAAAATATTATTATTATTATTATTATGAAAAACGACTATATATGTATTAGTAACATTACATTAAAAAACAATTGCGTATTCTGAAAACGTAATTCTAGAATTACTTTGCGGATTAATGGTAGTCCTGTGTCTAGTCTTTTATTAAAATTAATTTATCTCTAAGTATAATAATATGTCTTGTTAATTTATAGTTTATTAAAATTATATATTCACAATTCGCGTTTATATTTTGTTCATAAAATACATTCAAAGTTTACTTGTAAATTCAAGGTGTAAAACTAAATTAAACATGCAAATTTCAATGATTTTCCCCTAGAAATCCAACAGTAAAATCGAATTACGTTAAATTGGACAGCACTGTACGTATACGTACAGGTGTATGTGTATGTATGCACGCGCGTTTACAGATCACGCGAAATGCAAATGAGACGATTAAAATCTGGCCTGACCCTCTCAGAAATAGATGCATCGCCACAACGATATTTTGAACTTGAAATGGGGAAATTAATGCACCATTGAATCTGATAATCGTAAACAGGTATACAACATAATGTGCACGTAGGTATACAAATGTCTATTGTGCATGAGATGAATTGTAACGCCTATTATATTCCAACCGATAAGCTTATACCTATTTTCATTCACTGATCAAGTAGAATATAGATATGTACGTATATGTATGGAGTTACATACATATAGTGTATATGGCATAATATTTGATAGATGTCTGATAATTACTTAGCTTTAAAACCTATGATCAATTTAAGAAATTTTGCAAATCCTTCAGCAACTTCTTTGGTTATTATTTCAGTCAAGAGTAATTGTCCAAAAATATTTTTCCGTAATGTTCACCACCTGCATGCATGTATCTGAAATATATATTTTAGAGAACGGTGAAAATTCCTGAAAACTTATATTCAACTTTATTCAAACTTCAACAAACAAATTACAAAACTCACCAATTTCATATTTCACTGCATTTAATGAAATTATTGCATCCTTCTATTAAATAAGTCTATTAATTTATTTTTTCTTTGACTTGGTCGACTATTATATTTATTCACCTTTTTATTCTAATACATAATTGCAAAAGTTTTAACTAGTTAATTAACAAAAAAATAACTAATACGAATAAATCATATAATTTCCATCATTGTGTGCGATGTTTTTCCTTTGCTTGATGAAAGCGCTACACCCTGCTCTTGATACAAAGAGTAAAACACAAACAACTTTATCCATGAGCCAATTACTCATTGTCTAGAAGAAGTGATGTCAGATTTACTAGAAGATGATTTATTAACAACGTACAACCAAATTCAGCTGATATAAAGGATTTCATATAAGAAATTTCAGCTTAAAAGTTGCTCGAACGCCAAGAAGCTTCATCTAGCCTTTTACAGAGGAGAGTTTTATGCTATTAGAAAGGTGATTAAGTTCGATAGACATATACATTATCGCGAAATAGAAGAACGTTTGGGCATTCATATTTCAGCAATTCGTACCGTTCTACACGATCTGTTTCGAGAAAGGAATGTTTTTTCGCTTTGGATATCCCATACCTTAATTGAAAGATAGATGTCGCGACGCGTTGGCATACCCCGTCATGTTAAAAACATTTCGACAAATGGCAAGTGATTGGATTTGTTACTACGACATGTCCACTAAAAGCCTGGCTCTTTAAAGATGAACACGCACCCGTGATTATACAGAAATCACAATCGATTGTTATTGCCTTTACCAGTCGAGAGAACAGTATGAAAAAGACAAGATAAAGCCCAAAACCAAAAAATAGAAACGAATATGTGAGCTGTTCTAAAACTGCAAAACAAGAAGTCTACATGTGAGTGTATGAGATTCAACGACGTATAGAAAATAATTCTATGTCTAAATATAATTGGTGAAACAGGACTAAAATTACATAGAATCTAAAGGAGTCGTAATCTAGTTCCGTTTCAAAGTCATGTGCAAAAAAAACAAGAGACTCCAGAGAGATATGAGAACCACAATAGATCTTAAAAAGTATAGTGAAATGGGTTTTATAACCACCTCAAAAATTAAATCTTAAATACCGCTTTCATTCAACTAAATTTTTTGTAAAAACACATCTCATATTACTTTAAATATTAGTAATACATTTTGAGACTCTGATATCAGTCTCCATTACCCTTTTCTAACGATTTAGTGAATGTCGAATAACTCTCTCACGAAAGTTGATTGATTTATGGACATAAAACTAATCAAATTATTTTCAGCAGTTTCTAAAAACGCGATTTTTTCAACTAAAATATTTTGTAACTAACGAAATAAGAAAAAATTTGCCAGTACCAAACCGAAAGAATAGGGAGAACGAAAAAAATATATCAGTTCCTCAACATTTCATGAATTGTGCCCATGTTGATGTGCGCAATATCACTTTGTCATGATCAAATATAATCCTTTTGAGATTATTAGCCAAATTTAAATGTTTCTCTTAAAACTGCCTGATTTGATTGGTTCAATTGATTTCAACATGTATTTGAATGTCTTCAAATGCCTTCAACTTCGATTGTGTTAGATATTTCAGTATTGTATCCATTTCCATTCATAATTAAACAGTGTAGAAGAAGATTCTTTTACAGCTTTCCTAAAAAACACTTCACGATGATAGCTCATACTCACTAGACACTAAAATGACTGACACATTAAACTTTAATGCGTAGGCAAATTTCTCAATATATCTATAAGCCTATATGTACCAACTTGATTTTAGGAACTGAGTCTGCCATCAAACTCCTCTAGAATACTATTTGGAAGTTGCATTACTTTGAAATTGCAGAATTATGTAGTTATCATTTGTCTGAGAATATATCACATATATTATTACACCAAATTATACTCGAACAACACAATCGATACGATAGTATCGCTCGACGCTACGTAAAAACACCCCCAGATGTTGGCAGATGAGATTCCGCCGAAACGTTGTGAAAACCTCGCTCTCCGAGATCGTGTGACAGCACGGGAAGACGAAAAACCGGCGCTACATATTGTACCCGCGAAAATCTACGAATGAACATACACACTATCGCTTATAAGTATTTGGTTACTCGCATTTAACCCGCAAATTGTAACAAAAATTAAAATTGAAATACTAATATCTTTTTATTACTTATATATATGAAAAATATATATTTTTACATATAAAATAAATTGTTGTATAATATATTAATCTAAATTTTAGACTCGTCTATATGCCCTCCTTTATTTTTAATCATTGCAGCAAACAATCGAGGCATTCTTTCGATTAATTTTCGTAATGTCTCACGTTTTATTTTACCCCAAGCCTCTTGCGGGTTCTTCCACATACTAACAGCAGATGTGGGGGCCGATTTTCTCACCTCTCGATCAAGTTCTACCCACAGCAACACGATGGGATTTAAATCGGGACTCTGGGGAGGCCACGCCATAACTATTACGTTCCCTCGTTCTTCAATTTCTGCAAATATTACACAGTTTAGAAGTGTGTTTCAGGACATTATTTTGTTGGAAGATCAAATTCTGACCCCAAATTTTAATTCCAGAGGGGATTGCGTTTTCCTCTAGTATGCGCTTATACTGTTCTTTTTTTAGTATACCTTCGATTTTTACGAGATCGCCTACATTCGATCCAGAAAAGCAACCCTATATCATGACTAAACCTACACCGTGCTTAACAGTAGGGGCTATGCATTTTTTCTGGGCACGCTAACCAACAGACCTACTCACGAAAACACATCTTCGTGAACCGAAAATATCGAATTTGGATTCATCGACCCATAATACTTCTCTCTTATTCTAGTCTTCTGTTGTCCAATTCTGGTGATCGCGTGCCAACTTTAAACGTTTTCGCTTGTTTTGCTTGCGTAGAAGCGGCTTCCGCATTGCAATTTGTCCATGAAGACCGGCTTCTTTTAATCACATGGAAACACTTATGGGGTTTCGACGAACAGCATTTATTTATGCTGTGGTTTCTGAAGCTGTTTTGCGTCTATTTCGCTAGCTTAAAACCACCATTGCAAGATCTGCTGAGGTTGTTGCCCTTGGTCTGCCTTTTCGAGTTCTGCTCAACACACTTCTACATTCGCGGTGCTTTTTGATGATATAACCCACGCTGGACTGATTTAATTTAAGTTATGTGGCAATTTCTCGGTTGCTTTTGCCAGTTCTATAGTATGCGATTATAAACGATCTTGTTTCTACACTCAATTCTATCCTTTTAGGCTTTTCTAACCGATCGAACTTCTTCGAAACACGCGGTGTTGTCACTATGGGCACCTCACAAAAACTAACTGCAATTTTAAAAAATACCCAAGAATAAATAATTAATAGTTTACAATAACACAATAATAAAATAAAATCATAACAATAGAAAATTTCCAAGAATTGAGTGATCTAATCCCTTAAGCGCAATTATTCTACCTGGAGTTTTATTAGGGCATTATCATACATTGTGAATAATAGGGTAATCGCATAATTATTTTTGAATAAGCTTTTATAGATTTTATTGTTACTATAAAACTATTTCTTATTACAGAAATAAAATTTGTAATTACAATTTTGCTGTAGAAACTGTAATGAAACAAGGGTGACCAAATTCTTATGAGCGATAGTGTATATATGGTTAAGCAAATGTATTGATCCACTCGAATGTCTTTGATACAGCTGCTTAGATTTTAAAAAAATGTCCCGGAAGTAATTGAGTTATTTCCGCTATAAAAAGGAATTACAGAAGATAACCATACTAAACCCATTGCTATTTAAAAAATATATATTTGTGTTGTTTTTTGAAAAAACAATTGTGCTATAAATTTTTATTTGAGATTATTAAATTGTACGTAAAAATATCTACCGGATGCCATTTTTAGTCTTGTTCTAATTTTAGCTGTTACAAAGATATGTAATACTGAAAATTTTGTCAATTTTCGATTTTTTTTTAATATCTCAAAAAGTTGACAACAAACGACAAATCTAAAAATGCTATTAAATACTACTCGACATTTTATTGCTAACTTGGACAATCTGTTACCTTCAATCTGGCTCGTAGGCTTCCGCGCTCGTTTCCCATACTTTCTTCATTTCGATTTCTGACCTAGAACCGTTTAAACTCAGTTTTTATCGCGATTGTTAAGCCCTGAAGATGTTTCATACAAATGGTGATGAAACGTCCGAGCCAGTATTATTAAAGACATGGTTCCAGCCCGGAAGCCAAAGTATGGTATTTTCAATACTAAAAAGGTTACCATATACGGAAATAGAAAATAAGAAATAAATAACCCAGTACATACTATATGTGTATGTTCATGAAATAATATTTCGTTTCCCTCAAAATGAAACTATTTAGTAGTGGCACATAGAATATAATAAAAATCAATGTCTGTCTTTTTATGTATAAGTATATGTTATTTGTGTTTTCGTTGAACTTTGTACCGATCTACCTTTCTCGTCTGTAACTTCTTTCTCTCCCTATCATATCGTATCGGGCGCCATCAATTTTCTTCTGTATGAAATTGCTGTTATAACTTGGAACGTGAGTAATTCTTTTTCAAGAAAATTGAATTTTGCGCATATATTTTCGTCAATGTTGATGGAACACTCAATAATAATAAATATTTTATTTACTTTTCGAATTTTCTCATAGCTGAATTTCACACATTTGTAACAAATAAATATTAGATATATGTACATACATACATATGTACATACATACATTCTCCTTTTAGTATGAGAAATGTTGAATAATGTATTTCAGTGTAAGAAAATATATCGACAGGTTATTCAAAATATGTAATAATAATAATAACAATATTTATTTAATTAACCTTGCATACAGTGTTAAATACGTAAAATAAATTAAAATGTTTACATAAAACCATAACACACACACACACACACATATAGAAACAACCATCCAAATATTTATTAAAAATTTAATAGTGAAAAGGTTTTCTACATTTCTACATCATATAGAACAATTTCACACAAATGTTTCTTGAATTTAGTCTTTAACTTAGCATGTGGTAAAGCTTTCAAGTCGCCAGGTAAGCAGTTCCATATCTTTAGATATTGAAATAAAACACTTTTTTGCAATTTGGGAAAGTCTGTTTTAGGCAGACGAAGGCATGAGCGCACAGTATTCCTCGTGCTATAAATATAGACAAGTTCATACCTATTGCAGATGTGGACATAACTGTTTTTTAGGAACGTCGCACATATGTGATGTACATAGTTAGAAGGTCAGTATCCCGTAATCTCTAAACACGTTCTGACGTGCTTTTGGTAGTATCAATGTTTGACTTACGTCCACTGCATTTCTCCAGACGACAACTTTGTCGTCCACGAAAACCCTGAATCCTAAATAAAATCCAAGAAGTGTGTGCTACTCCGCCTAAGGTAAGTGATTGATTCTGGCGTTCTACGTGCACTACACCCTCTGATGCGATATTATTAATCCTTAATTTAGTTTTTTTAAGTTAAGTTTCAAATTATTTGACACAAATCAGTTATCAAGGTGCGATAAGCTTTTCTCTACTACATGCATAGCGTTATTTAAGTTAGTTTTTCTAGAAAGAGATGAATAATTATCCCTGAATAACCCCTTAAAGTTTGTAACTGTTTCGAATAAATCATTCATATAAAGCAGGAAGTGTAAAGGAGTCAATATAGATTCCTAGGAGATTCCATAATATACACTCCTCCATTCTGATTTCACTTCCTTTCAATCTCAATCATGAGACAGTACACACTATTTTCAGTAGACAAGTTAATATCCTATCCAGTGATGAATTATTCCAGAAAACCCATTTTGTGCAACTTTGCTGTTAAAACCTCATAATGCATACTATCAAAGGCTTGTGATATACCCATGAAGACAGCAATCATTCTGTCTCTTCTCTATTGTTCAGACTACCTCCTCCGTAAATTGAAATATTCCCCGTGTTTTTTATTGTCCTTTTGTATAACTATTTTAAAAGTTATTTAGAATTTTATGTTTTTCATTAAATTGAATCATTTTTATTGAAGCGATCTTTTGAAATACCTTTTAAATAATTGGCGTTAATCCAATTAGCCGATAATTGGCATATTTTTTTCAGATTTTCCCATTTCTTTGTAGATTAGCTTTATAATGACATTCTTCAAATCTCTGAGAGATCTACCTGACACTAATAATGCATTTATTAAATCCGCCAAGAGCTTAGCAAGCTACTGAACCCCTTTAATAGTGAAGTAGATATTTCGTCATTCCCCACCGCTCCAGAATTACTCAGACACTAGAGAGCATTTTTACCTCTATCTCATCCGTCAGAAATAAGGAACATGTAAATATATAAGAGCAGGTATTGTACTTTACCAGTCGAAAGTGATGCATTGCTTTTAATATTTCTACATACATTCACATATTATTATCTACATATTTGCGATCAAAATTTTCAAAGTTAAAGCTATTTAATTTTTTTTCCCGGAATAAGTTTACGAGGTTCCACATTGCCTACTTTTGTTATTTAATTAATTTATATATTCTGCAAATTCTTCTCTTCTTGGGTGTGTATGTCACACAATGATCTATAAAGTTCTCTATTTACTCTTTTTTTTAACAATCCTTCGTACAATTGTCCATTAATATTTGACATTGTTTTAACTGTAATCCAATTTTGTATCACTTCATTTTTTGTGGTTATTACTTGTTTTTTTGCAATGCTACCCATAATACTCATAATAGTATACAAAAAGTCGCCGTAATAATCATTTATGGTAGCTGAATCACATTTCAATTTACTTCTTGCAATTTACCATATATTACTGACAGTTTCTTTTCCGCAAATACTCTTTTTTCTACTTTAACAGGATGTTTACATGAGTTGTAATTCATGAAGGTAATTTTGATGGAGCCTGTGGTTGATTCACTTGATCACTGAAGGTTGATATATAATCCCTTGCCACATTAATTTTCGTATTCTGTATACGTATTTCGACAACTAAGTTGTCATCATCAGCAGATAATTAAGTGTCGCTCCTGGAAAATTACGGCGAAAAATACTAGTGTACATTCTGGTTATCAACGATACGGATCGCGTACGGAGTTTGTTTTCGTACGTAGTTTTCCAGGTGCGACACTTTTTAATTATCTGTTGTAATTCACAGTAAAAATATTTTCTGTGCTAAATGATCAGTTAGAGTTGACACTATTATATCCGTTTCTATTAATAAATAAGTATATTATCTATAATCGTTTTCGTGAATGGAGAAATTCTCGTTGGATTTGTCATTATTTGATGAAGTCCACATATGTCTATCAGATCAATAAAGTTCTTTTAACTTGGATCATTTCCACTTAAATCAATAATGAAAGCACCTCGCAGCAATAATGTATACGAATCTTTCCATACCTTATCTAGAATATTAATTAAAATGTTCAAAGACATAGAAATATCACTTGTTGGTGGTCTATATGTACTAATTATTATTAGATTAAGTTTTAATTTTGACGGCACTAAATTTTATCACGAATTCTAGACTTTTTCTTTTCAGGAAATTCAAATTCAAGATACACCACGCCAGCCTGCAGGAATATACAAGTTCGTCCATGAGTATACCTTTCTATAAAAACAAGAATTATTGGTCATATGGTATAATATAGAACATGCGCATATGTACATATGTATTTATATTAACTCTACTATAAAATTTAAATTACAGAAGAATTTATATCTTAATATACGACGCTAATATTAAAAAAGAAAACGCATCAATAATATCCACTAAAAACAAACCGCTATAGCACGTATAATTAAAATTTTGCAGTACATACAAACGGTACTAGGAAAGTTTTGCAATATGACGCAACAATGAAGCGTAGCAAGCTGCTTGTTGCTGCATGTTGAGACATGTTCATACGTGTATAGTAGCCGCCGCGCCATATCGATGGGCTTAGTTATTCATTAGCAGTGAAAGTGTAAAGTGCTTGCGATGGCATCATGGTCACGATATGAGATAAGGGCAGTTTTGAGTTATAATTTCGTGCGTGTTTTAAACATAGACCAGTGGTTCGAAGAAATGACTCATGCACTAGGTGATGTTTGCCCACATCGCGCAATGATATTGAGGTGATATAGAGAATTCCAAAGGAGAAATTTAACTGCCACGAATGTCAGTTACGGTGGAAAACATTACTACTGTGAGGAAAATGCTTGGCGAGGACAGGCGAATGACCTACCAACAGATAGAGGGTACTTCAGGCCTAAATGCACCAGAAATTCGTTCGATTCTACATGATCATTTGCACTTGAAGAAACTTTGTTCCCTCTGGGTGCCGCATCGACTTACTGAAGAGCAGATGACACGACGTGTGACTTGGTGCCGGGAGATGCTAAAAGAGTTTAATAAGGGATAATCTCGGTATATGAACAACATCTTGACAGGTGGCGAGACTTGGCTGTACTATTACGATGTGTCGACCAAAGCTCAAACAAAGTTTGGGCCTTTGATGTTGAGAACATACCCGTAGTTGTCAGAAAATCCCGATCCGTAAAGAAGGAAATAATAGCTGTATTCTTCAAATCGAGTGGAATTGTGGAACGCGTAATTTTGGACATACAGAAGACAGTCACAGCTAAGCGGTATACTGAACAGTGCCTGCCTGAAGTCAAAACCTGCACCGAATATTTGACCACGACAGGATTGAAACTTCTCGAGCACCCTCCCTACAGTCCAGATCTTGCTCCCTGCGACTTTGCACTGTTCCCGCATGTGAAAACGAAGCTAAAAGGGAATCGGTTTTCCAGTAGTGAGGAGCTTCTGCGGGCTTGGGACAACGAGTGTGCTTTACTCCCTAGTGAAACTTGGCAGAACTGGTTTAAAGATTGGTTTCGGAGGATGGAGAGGTATATTGAGTGTAAAGGAAATTACTTTGAGAAAATTAAATAAACAATGCTGTAAAAAAACTTTACTAGTACCCTTTGTACATAACTCTCGCCCTGGCATTCTTAAATATGAAACTACGTGTGGAGGGGCATGTACTTGCTTCTTCGTGAATTCCAAACGAAAAGAATTGGCGGAGTAGAAACAGCAATACATTCTACAGATTCCGACGAAGATGAAATGATACGACAAAATATGTATAACATTTTACGAAAAACACAGTCACAGACAAGGGCAATGCTACGGTTGTTTTCGATATTAACAACTAGCTCAACAAAATGAAAGTTCGCCTAGAAGACATTGAATATAAATTCCTCCTTTAATATAGACGAGAAAATAAAGGACAATATTGATTCTAAAACAAAATTATCCAAATGGCTAGCTGAATCACTAACATAAGCTCTAGCAAAATGGTGACCAACAAAAAACTCATAGTGAATAAGTATTGTTGTGTATTCAGTATATGTATATGCAAAGTAAGTAGACTGTTAATATGTACACATATACATTAATATAAAGCTGTTAAATTGGCTGTACTAATTTCTATAATTAAGAAAAGCAGACACTCCCTATATATCTTTTAGAATGTTCTTAAATTCCCACTGCCAAATTATTAAAACGCTGACAATCGAATACATTAATCTTATACTTCTATACAATTGTCTGAGTACTTAGGGTAAGATATTTTCTACGCTATTGATGAAACAGTGTTTCAGTGGTAGGTATTGGATATTCGTTAATAGTTAAATTTATATTCAATATACATATGTATATTTAAAATCACTACTTATTCTAACAGAACCGACTGCTTAATGACAGGTACTAACATATGTGAAAACTGTGTTGCAAACTCAAAAAAATTTACTATTTTTAAAACCCTTTCTTTTTCCAGAAAGTATATATATATTTGTTAAGAATTAGCTAGGATATTCCTAAGAAGAATTTGCATCTATTTTTTTATTATCAGATATGTTTGTAAATTTAGTATCTAGCTGCCTCATCCATTCACGACCTTCTAAGGACATTGTATTTGTATTGATAATATATATATTTAATTTGTTTGTGATACGCCTATGTGTAACATCTACTTGTGTCCAATCAAGTACATTTAATGATTTTTCACGGAACGTAAATAAATTGATATTAGTTTCGTATAACTTCAAATTAGGAAATTTCGATTTAAAATTTTGAAACTAATTAAAGTAACCGTGGTTACTGAATCTAACTCAGCTTTCATTTTTACTTTATTTACCATTAATAGTAATGAAAATTTAGATATGATTTCATACACTTGATACACTCGATTAATATTTCTGTCAGTCGTGCACAACCTGCTCAAATGTTTATTTTGTTTACACTTTGAATTACTTTAATTTCTGTTGATTATATGACATAAAGGATCCGCGATGTTCTCTATATAATAATAAGTCTTTATTATATGAACAGGTACTTCATCAAGACCACATCAATATTTAGTTTTAAAAGATTTAACACAGTTAATTACGTCAGTAAGAAAGAAGGTTTCTGAGTTAGGAGCTATTCCGTTAAAGATATACATATTAGTAGTATTAGTGGTGTTTTTGAGTTCTCGGTTGGAATCGACAACAAAATCATTGAACTGATTTACTAATAATTGCAAGTCACTCACGTCAGGCAGCACTTGCTGTTCTTTCTTTGTTTTAATTAATAATTTTCACATCTCTCGCGATTTATTATTAGCTTTAAAAATTCTCAATTTGTAATACTTTCTTTTTGTTTCTTGTAAAAGATATTTATGTTTTCTTTTTTTCGTCTTACGTTTTGCAAAATTATTATTGAAGTACGACATGAAGATGTCTAAAAACAAAGCATATTTTGAATTTGAGTCTGCAAGATCATACACGCTATCCCACGTTTCAACAGAAATAGCATTACAAAATTGTGACAGATTAAATTGATTATATTACCTAACCACAGAAAACTGATTAGCAACGTCCTCTGCAGGATTAGTACATACTATGTATGCTATGAATTGTGCAAAGTGGTTAGAGTATCATGTTGGTAATACGTTTGCATTTACTACGCTGTCAAAAATATTGAATGAAACAAGTATATTATCTATCAAGTGCTGAACTATTAGTAACTCGGGTCGGTTGTAAAATAGGAATTCTAATGGAATAAGGGGTCGAGTGAGTCAAATCCACGATGCATGACACAGGCGATTGTAGAAACGTTAACAATCCATCATTCGAACGTTCACGACCACATAGACTCATGAACTTAAAGAAGTGCGTTCGACGGTACGTACAAACATCTACGATATACTCCTTAAATGTGAGAAAAACAATCTTTCTTGAAACTACTGATAAATTATATCACGATGTGGCGCAAAATCGGTATTGATACCAAATTGAAGATTTGTCTCAAATGTCATTGAAAGCGAATATTTGTGAGACAAAGGAAGGTAAGCTCTCAGTGTGATGTAAGCTGTCACGTTTTTTGAGATCTTATGAATTGAACGATACAATTAGTTCCAATGTGTGAACGTATCCATCATCCAGAAACGTTTAGAGCTCGTCAATCGTTTAATAGTGATATTTCAAACGACACCACTAGACCACAAACAAGTTTGGCCACCTGTCAAAATTATTGGATTTTAGACATGATATGCACTGCCATGCTATCAAGGTCTTACATCTTTACTTCGATTTGTTTCGTATTTTTCAATATTCATTCTGTTGTATAATATTCAATTCACATGTGGCTGTCAATAAGCACCTGGTAAAATTTTTTGGCGAAAAAAAGATATTTTTTTATATTAATAAATGATCTACAAGAAACCGAAGAATGCGTCATGGCTTTCCTAACGACAAATATAAAACATTGAACTGATTGTATTAATATTGTGCATTTATTAGTTCATTATAGTATACAATAACATGTGAAATAAAATTAAAAGAACCATTATTAATAAATATACAAATGACTAGAACTTATTCACTTATTTTATCTTTTAATTATTGCACATAAATATTAAACACAAGAATATTTGAATTAAACTTCAAATATCTGGAAATTGCAATTTGTTTAAAAACCGGTACAGCTAATTAACGTCCCACACTTAAAAACAGACAGCAAAGGAGCATTGAAATAAACGCAAAAAACGTTAAAAACGCAAAAATTAATTATGTAGTAAAACATCTTCATACAGAAACTTCAACAAACAAACATGAAATAATAAATAGAATAGTAACTTCAATTATGATTTCCTTTTTTTATAATTTTTTACTTTTCCAGTTTTCAGTTTTCTAAATTGGAAAAAAATATTCAGACAAGTTTTATTCTTAATTATAACTTGTGCATCCCTCTTCATATGATGTGTCTAGTATCGTATTTATAGACAAGCAGTCGCGGCTCGATTCTTAGAGCAATCAGTCATCTTTTGTAGTTTTTCCTTTTGACATGTAAGGAGCACACATGACCTTTCTGTATGATTTATTACTATATAATCATTAAATGGTTCCTAGAGCTGGAAAAGTGCGAAACTAAGATATATGATACGTCTATTTTCGGCCTGTATCGTTCTCATTTATTAGTATAGGTATACTAATTTACATAATTACTAAGGCTACAATTTTGAATTGTTTTCCAATAAATATTGACTATGAAAATAACACCAAGCTATATAATTTTCTATCAAAACAATTCGGAGGAGAGTCAGTAACCAAAAAAGTAATTCGAAAATTGATTTGCTTCTTCGAAGTGTGATAAATTACGTGTCCTGTCGAGTATTTAAAACAAACAATATTTTCCAAGTCAACTCTGCAATATTACCTACATCTTCATCTAATGAGTTTTTATTTTTTTTTTACGGCTTAGAGATGTACAGGTATGCATCTATTTTGTTTTTTCACCTAATGGTTTTAATCAAATGTTAAAATTTCTAATTTAATTCTTTAATGTATGCATGTACGTCTTATTGGCCCGATATATGTACATATACAAAGGGTACTAAGAAAGTTTTGCAATATGACGCAACAATGAGTCGTAGGAAGCTGCTTGGTGCTGCATGTTGAGACATGTTCATACGTGCATAGTAGCCGCCGCGCCATGTCGATGGGCTCAGCTATTCATTAGCAGTGAGAGAGTAAAGTGCTTGCGATGGCATCGTGGTCATGAAATGAGATAAGGGCAGTTTTGCATTATAATTTCTGTTGCTCTAGGTGATGTTTGTCCACATCGCACAACGATACTCAGATGATATAGACAATTCCAAAGGGGAAATGAAATGTGGAGGATGCTGAGATGCCGGGAAGGCCACGAACATCAGTTACGGAGGGAAACGTTACTGCTATGAGGAAAATGCTTGGCGAAGACAGGCGAATGACCTACCAACAGATTAGAGGGTACTTCAGGCTTAAATGCACCAGCAATTCGTTCGATTCTGCATAATTATTTGCACCTAAAGAAACTTTGTTCTCTCTGGGTTCCGCATCGACTGACTGAAGAGCAGATGACACGACGTGTGACTTGGTGCCGGGAGATGCTCAAAAAGTTTAATAAGGGACAATCTCGGTATGTGAACAACATCGTGACAGGTGACGAGACTTGGCTGTACTATTACGATGTGCCGACCATAGCTCAAAACAAAGTTTGGGTCTTTAATGATGAGGACACATCCATAGTTGTCAAAAAATCTCGATCTGTAATGAAGAAAACGATAGCTGTATTTTTCAAATCGAATGGAATTGTGGAACGCATCGTTTTGGACACACAGAAGACAGTCACAGCTAAGTGGTATACTGAACAGTGCCTGCCTAAAATCATTGGATCTATGATGAACCTGCGCCGAATATTTGACCACGATAGGATTGAAACTTTTCGAGCATCCTCCCTACAGTCCAGATCTGCGACTTTGCACTATTCCCGCATGCGAAAATGAAGTTTTCCAGTGATGAGGACCTTCTGCGGGCTTGGGACAACGAGTATGCTTACTCCCTAGTGAAACTCGGCAAAACTGGTTTAAAGATTGGTTTCGGAGGATGGAGAGTGTAGAGAAAATTACTTTGAAAAAATTAAATAAACAAAGCTGTATTGCAAAACTTTTCTAGTACCCTTTGTACATATATTAATGCGTGTGGAGTTCTTTAAATTGCAAACCCCTATTCATTATCTTGTATGTGACTACCTATAGATTTCTTAATATTTTAAAGCATTTAATATCGAAAAAGTTCTGAACGCCATTCTAGGCATTACAGTTATGGACGAAATCGGCAAGAACTTGAAAAAACTAAAAAAATTAAGGTAGAAATTAGAAAACTACAACAGGTATAAATGACAAAGGACCTAGCGAAATCAGAAAGAGATTTACAGAATAATATGAAGGTATATGTAGATCGAAGGCTTTAAAGAGTTTGAACCGAACTTTAATATAGAAAAAACTGATATGCTGGACATATCGAAGAATAAGATAATAGTTCATGTTGGTATAAATAACAACAAAATACACCAAACTGAAAATTTCAGATACCTGGGATTACTACGCTTTATGTGGAACTTTTATTCGGAAAAAGCAAATCAATAAGGTTACAAAACAAAAATATGTAAAAGTGTATATGCGCCAGTTTTAGCTTACCATTGTGAAACATGCGCTCTAAATGATAGAGACAGAAGTAAGAAATCAAGCTCGTGAGATGAGATTTCTTAGAGCAGTAGTGAAATAAACAAAAAAAGGCTGACTTGAAAATTATACTATACAGCGGTATAGTAGCTAATACTTATATGATAATAAAAAAAATCAATTAAAGTGGCTAGGCCACTGATACGAATGTACAAGTGTAAAAAAGTCAAGCGAATATGGAAGGCGGCTCAGAAGAAGTGGACCGAGTAGGTTATTGAATAATCACATATGCAAAACACTTCAAAAGAAAAACCTAGAGTGGAAACAGAAGTAAAATCAAGCTTGTGAAATATGTTTTCTTAGAGCAGTTATGAGAAAAACAAGAAGAAACTGAATTGAAAATGATACTATACAGCAGTAGCGTAGCTATTATAATATAATATACATACAAAAGGCAATTGGTGTGGCTCGGCCCTATGATACGGATGGACGAGTGTCCAGAATTTAAGCGGAAATGGAAGGCGGCGGAGAAAAGGTGGATCGAGTAGGTCATTAAATAATGACATAAGCAAAATACTTCGAACGAAAAACCTAGAGTGGAAACAGGCAGAATAGATGGCGAACAATCGAAAGATGTGGCGAGACTTCATCTCTACTACCTACTAAGGTATATGAAAATGAATTAAGTAGTAAACAACATCGAAATTCTAGTATTCTACCTCTACTTATTTATATTTGACAATTACCGCGTCGAGAGGACATTTAATAAATTTATTATTTAGCTATCTTCTTCTGGGCTTCCGGGCTGGAACCGCGTCACTAGTATAACTGCCGACATTTCATACCCACTCATATGGGACATCTTCAGGGCTCAATTACTACTACTGTTTGTTGCACTGAAACAGTTTCAGTAGCAGTAGTTGAACCCTGAAGATGTCCGATATGAGTACGTACGGAACGTCGGCTGCTATACTAGTGACGCGGTTCCAGCCCGGATGCCCAGAAGAAGATAGTATGGACCACGACCGCGGAAGTCTACGTACCAGCTTTATGATTTGGCATTATAAAATAAAATTAAAATCATCGAACTTTTGTATAATATTAATACTATTCTTATGTTTAAATTAATCATTTCCAAAACAAATAATTATTTTACCGGGATATATTCTATGCTAAGGAGTTGATCAACAGGTTTAATCTTTAATTGAACTATACTATCAACAACTCATAATATGTAAAATAGCTAAAATAAATTTACCGTGATAAATTAGATTCACCAAAAAGGATCTGATAAGACCATTTGTTCACACTTATATTCATACAATATACATAAGTATACCAGGTTAGTTTACATATTGCATCGTATTTATACCCAGATTAATGCAGATTAATCCCTTATCGTTTCATAGGATAATACATTGACAAGCAAGTAGTAATTTGTTTAGAATAGAATGCACACACAAATGGTTAGTATATTGCCAATATAGTTTAGATCCAAATAAGACCCCCGCAAATAAAAAATCGACATCGGCGATTTACTTTTTAATGGTGCAAAATCTGTTACCAAATCAGAGTTCACAATAAAATAATTATAAGGATATGGACTACTTAGAAAATATTTAAAAAATTTAGAAATGGAAGTCTAGAAGTCCTATTGGCTTTGATAACTACATTTTAAATGTCTTATGGAAGTAGAGCTTCCCCTAAGGGAAATTGAAAAATATCTATACCTGAGAAGTGGGTACCACATAAGCTAATTACCTACAACGAATAAGCTTCTGTACTTCTTTATTAAACTATTTTAGACACAACGTATTCTTAAATCGTATAATGATAGGAGACAAAAACGTATATTGTAAAATATAAATAAAAGTAAAAAGACAGATAAGGACAAGATACCTTTACGAGCAACAAAATTAATATTGCACCAAAAAAATACTATTGCTTGTTTGGTGTAGAACAAACATAATATCATACATTTTGAACTACTGCTAACCAATCAAGCGATTACTGCGGACATATATTGTCAATAGTTTTATGTTTAAATGCACGGCTAATTAAAAATCTTAGCGAATATCAAAAATGTTTTATTTCATCGAAGTGGCTCTTAACCACACATCGAACGCATAATGATTCAAAAAATGAAAGATTTTAATTGAGTACTGTTACCACACCCTTTTTACTCTCAGTCTCAAGAGATTAACATTTATTTCGTTCTCTACATAAAGTTTTATCAGCAAACAAAATAAGAAATCAAAACGAGGTAAAAAAAGATTTCTATCTTCATCTTGGCTGTCAGGCTGGAACCACTTTTTCGACGATTTTAGTACCGACATTTCGTCATATGTAAGGGACATCTTCAGGACTTATCTGTTGCTACTGCTTTCGTTGTCGCACTAAACCTGAGACGTCGGTACCAGAGTTATTGAGGACGTGGTCCCAGGTCGGAAACCAAGATGAAGAAATTCATTGTTTACTTTTACTGCTTGAATATTATTGAGGATTTTAATGAGTTCCCCTATTTCTTTATTGTTTCTTCTTCTAAATTCTCTATCTGCTTTTATTCCAGCATAAATCCTTTTTAAAATTTTTCGATCTCGTACTTCGAGTTTATTTTATTTTTTTTGCTCAAGTTTCACAGACTTAGGTAACAGTGAGCCTTATTACTGTTTGGTGAATTCTTGCTTTTGCAAATATTGATGTATTCTTCGCTTACAAGATTTTGACATAGTTACGCATTAAGACTAGTTATCAATATACTATAATGTAATAAGTTCTAATTCATGTAATTTATGTATTTAATGATGAAGAGTCAAGTTTTTCAACTGAATTTTCTATCTTAGTAATTCTACGTATACTTTACTAATACGTTATTAATATGAAATAATTTACGTTTCCCGTATTAAATTTCATTGTAAAATTTTAAAACAGTTTATTTGTACGTTATGTATGTATATGTACGTGTTATATTAGTATTTTCCAATCGTTAACTGAAGAGTGGAAGTACCAAAGGTATTATAAATCCAATACATAAGAAAGATTTACACCATTTACATGGAAAAGATAAAATAATATTGTAAATAGTATAAAAAATTCATTTATTGAAAAAATAGAAGAGAACTTTGTTTGAAATATTATGCAGCTATAAAAGGCAAAAGTGGTATTCTATGTAACTGCAGCAGTTCGCTAAAAGTTCCTCTGTTTATAATAAGTCTATCATCAATGTTAAGGATGCTTTTTTTATTTGCCATTACTTCGCATTCTTTGGACAATAGCTTTAACTCGGCTTTTTGTAACTGCAATAGTTGGTTCGATGTCGCTGATTATTTTTTGCGTTGACACTATAATTGCTCATATTAAATTTTATTTGTATATCCTTGCTTGAGATGCTTAGTGTCGAAATACATTTCTGTTGCAGCTTTTACATCAAGAAATCCATTAGCTTTCATATTAATAATATTAAATGGTAGAGTATATTTTGCTGACTTTACGATTTATGTGTAGACCTTGAAAAACCATAGACTTTACAATCCTCTCCTGTTTTTCAATTAAACCAAAATTTCGATCACCTGACATATAATTGCGCCAACTAATTAGAAAATTATATTCAATAGAATCAAATGCGCCATGTAAAAGGTGTTCCAATAAGACATTTAATTTTCAATAGCCCGCCATTTCAATAGTTATCATGACTCAACCTGTAACTACTTGACAAATGACGAGTAAAAACTACTCCATTAATAAAAATGGAACGATATACGCTTCAACAACTCATTGAAATTATTAAAAGATAATTGTGGCCCACAATCGATTCAAGACCTCAAAGATGGAATTCGTGAAGTTATCGAGGACATACAGTCGCAAATGTGCGAATTGGTGATGGAATATTTCATGAAAGGAATATGGTCCTGCAAGCACACAGCCGTGGCGACCATTTAGCAGATATTGTTTTCCATTATTAATGGCATACCCTTCTCTTTACAATTAAATAAACATCCGATAATTTCGCTTAAAAATACTCGTTTTTTTACATATCAAAATGAAAGCACTTATTGGAAGAACTTATATCACTAAAAAAACTCCAAAACGAAGCAGTTGGCACTTCATAATATTAATTTCTCCTTCCAGTTATTCTGTTATGTAACGCTCGCAGAAAATATGATGCCAAACATGAAATTCAAATTATCGATTTCTTTAGCTTACGTTTAACTGCACAGTTAGGTTTGTCAAACGTTATGACATATATTTCTTCATTAACGACGGAAACTTATCTTCGAAAAATCTTTTTTAAATACCCCAATATAAAACTTGTGTTTCAGAAGTTTCAGAAGAATTTGGATATTTAATTTTAAACGCGTTATGTAACCTCTGAAAATTTAAATCTGGACTGTCCTTCGTGGGTTTGTCGCTTGGAAGGGATAGAATGAAAATATATATTAGTATATTAGTATTAGTATATAATATATACTAATACTGCCCCCAAAACAGTTGATACCTTAGAAGTAGTATTTCCTATAGTGGGGCATTCGTTTATGCCTCCTGATCGAGTGTTTGGGTTGATTGAGAAATGCTTGAAAAAAAAGTCCGTTATTATTAATCCTGAGGAGTATGAAGAAATAATAACAAAACATTCAACAATTCGAAAAACTGATGAATGGAGCATCTTTGACTGGAGAAACGAAGCTAAAAAAGTTATAAAATTACCAGGTTCTTGACATTTCCAGTTCACTAAAAGCAAGAGATTTATTTTTAAAAGATGCGGCAAGGAGAATGTTATTTTACGTGGCGAACCAAACTATTTTTGCAACATCGGGGAAGCTAAAGGAATATGCAAGAAAGGCAGGAAAATATCTTGTTTGGCTCCGAACGTTATTCCTTTTGGCAGAAAATTAAAAGGGGATAAAAGCTCGATTGGACGCTTATTGGTTTCACATTTTGGAAACAATTGGAGAGAGAAACCGAAGTTAAAACTATACAAAGACTTTTTATTTGCATCAGAAGCAGACAATAAAAACCATCTAGAAGCCGCAAGTGATTCCGAAACGGAATATTCTGAGCAATGCGAAAATCAAAAATATATAGACCTGGAAATATAAATGAACAATTACTGAATTTATATTACTTTGTATTATTTACGAATAAATAAATAGTTGTTTTGCGTTCTAAAATTCTTTGTTCTCCTTTTACTTATAGAATTTGATGCAAAACTTACTGTTTGCAAAAATTAGCTGCAAAACTAACTGTTTACTATTTTAAAATTAAAATTACAGCTTGTTTTGCAAACTATAATGTATACAGACTTAGTGATAGCAATTAAGACGACTACTGTAATCACCTAGCAGATAATTAGACTTATATCACTTAAAAATCGATCCACATTCGTTTTTTGCGAATTACTTAAAATAAGAGAAACTGCAAAGAGTGAGTTTTGCGTCTATACGCCTCATATATAATATATATATTTTCGGATATATTGTATATATATATATATATATATATATTGTTATGATTTTAAAATGAGTATGAGAAGAATCACTTGATAATATTCAATTTGGTAAGAGCACTTAAATTATATACCAGGTATGATAATAAGGATAATAAGCATTAGTAACAAGTATAAATGACAACATTATATAGTTAATTTTGTCGTATTAATATTACTTATAAATCTAAGTACTCACTTTGAATTTCGATATATTTCCTTATCATTAGATGTACAAAGGGTACTAGAAAAGCTTTGCAATATGACGCAACAATGAATCGTAGGGTGATACGGGAAGTGTACGTTTAGGTTCTCAACGGTGCGTACCGCGTACGGAGTGTGTTTTCGTACAGGTATTTTTCGCTGTGATTTATCAGGTGCGACACTTTGCGGTTATCTGCTGATGATGACAACTTGGTTGTCGAAATGCGTATACAGAATTTACAAAAGTTAATGTGGAAAGGGGTTATATATCAACCTTAGTGATTAAGTTAATCAACCACAGCCTCCATCAATTTCAAATATTTCAAGAATATTAGAAAGTTGCGAGATAATGGATCTGTGCTAACTTCACAAGTCCAATGTAAATGGCTTCCTTTTTAGCATACTATTTGAAGCTCAACCTAGGAAAATGTAAAAATAATAACTCATATATAAATGTAATGAAATTTATTAGTTAATATCAACATAAAAATGATTTCCATTGATCATTTCCAAGTTCACATTATATTTTACATTTTACAAAGAACAGAAAATCATTTGATAGATAGAATTCCACGAATATAATTCAAAATATCTCAATACTAAATACCTTATTAATTTGATGAGTCATTTAATTTAATATCATTCAAAAATAACAAACAACGTCGCAATACTGATTTATTTAAGTTATATAATACATTTTATTTAAATTCTACTATAACAATAATAAGGCTACAATGAATTCTTAACAATGTGTCTATATACTGGGTCGGGTAGACCGAAGCAGCGAGCAAAATATCTATCGATGCTGTGATATAAATGGGGATAAACACTAGACAGTGAATGACTCTCGTCGGGATAACTCTGCAAGTAAAACAGCCATTTAGTAAACTATAAACACAAAAATAAGATATTTATTAATGTTTATAAATTATTTGTCTAAGAGTAGCTTAATATATGAACCTCCACAAATTGGTAAAATTTATTACAGCAAACTAATTTAATTTTCAAAGTTTTCTTAACTTTTATTAAAAAAAAAGAAGCTAATATTTGAAAAAAGTACATACAACATTAGAAGCTGTTAACGATAACCTCAGAAGCAATTATTTTTATAGATGGATAAAATGAATGCAGTAGAAAAAAAATGATAATCATATAAAATTAAAATTAATTAACCAATTCATTGTATATTTGTGGAGAATAAAGAGCGTTGTTTTTGGAGGCAAAGAACTTTAAATTGGCAACACTGTTTTCTGTGATAACCTATTTGACAGTTGTCGGGTGTTTTGGAGTTTGTTTGGTTTGGCAATTCACCATGAATAAATTCACGCCGGAGTAACGTTTGCAAATTGTTCAAATTTGTTTTGAAAAACATGGTTCAATTCGAGAAACTCATCGGACATTACGTGCATTTTATGGTGCTCATAATCGTCCATCAGAGAGATTAATTCGAGAAACTATAGATCGTTTTCACAATACGTTTACTCTAAACGATAATACGCATCCCGTAAGACGTCGTACAGTGCGCACATAACAAGCGATTGATGGTGTGTAGCGTAGTGTTGATGATGATCCAAATGCATCAATTAGTCATCGTGCTCAAAAACTAAACTTGTGTCCATCCACTTTATGGAAAATTTTGTGTAAAGTCTTGGTTTACGTGCTTACAAGATTCATCTTGTACAAGAATTAAAGCCACACGATAATCGTTCGCGCCGTACATTTGGTGAATGGATCGAAGGAAACACTGCTATTGATCCACGAATTCATTTGAAAATTTGTTTCAGTGATGAAGCACACTTTTGGTTAAATGGCTATGACAATAAGCAGAATCGTCGCTTTTGGAGCGATGATAATCCCCAAGTCATTGTCGAAACAACATTACATCCAGAAAAAGTCACCGTTTGATGCGCTTTATGGGTCGGTGGAATCGTTCGCCCATATGCCTTCACAAATGATGATGATGGTCAGAACGTTATAGTCAACGGTGAGCGGTACAGAGACATGATTACTAACTTTTTCGTGTCTCAATTGCAAGACACTAATTTGCAGATATATGGTTTCAGCAGGACGGTGCCACATGCCACACAGCGCGATACAATTAATTTACTGAAAGAAACATTTGACCAACGATTAATTTCACGAAATGGCCCGTTTAACTGGCCACCTCGTTCGGGTGATTTGACGGCATTAGATTATTTTCTCTGGGGATATGTAAGGTCGCATATCTACCCCGATAAACCTGAAACAATTGAGCACATGGAAGCCAACATTTGCCAAAATACAGCCTGTTTTACTGCGAAGAGTGTGTGAAAATTGAACCTTTAGATTACGCTGTGTACGCGCCAGCCGCGACGGCCACATTTCCGAAACCATATTCAAACATTAATGCTATAAAATTATCTTTTAAATAAAACCAATTTCATGGATATTAAAAACATTTTTCTGCATTTTATTTCAACTTAAATTTATCTGCCTCTAAAATAAACACCATTAGAAAGGAACATACCATATAAAGAAAAATAAAAATGAGAACAATTACTCTTATATATTAAAAATGAGAAAACGTTAAATAGAACTAACGAGCCAGAAATAATTGAAAATAACCTAACACTAAAACATAAGGATTTAAAAAAATAAGGTGCTACTTATTTCTTTAAATAATTGAAATCAAATGTTTGTATCATATGACTTCTTCCTTGAGTTAGAAAAAAAGTTAATTCGTTTTCTTATATAATTTCAAGGGATTTGTTTATTACACCAGAAACATCGCAAAGGTGTCAAATATAGCTGCTCATTACCATTTGATAGAACATAATATCCGCATGTTCTAAAGCTTTTGCAAGTAACATAGATTGCTGATAATGAACATTGTCGTCTGCATTTCCATGAACCAAAAAGAACGATTTATCTCTCAAAGCTTCGACTCTTCTTGTTAAGTCGGTATTATTATAGCCTGCCTCATTATCTTCTGGCGTCAAGAGACCCATATATCTTTCAGTGTATATTGTATCTGTAAAAAAAAGGATTTAATTTTATCTAGATGTGACATTAGCTTATGAAATTTGAATAATATGTACCGTATAAACTAAAATCAGTCACTGGAGCTACCGATAAACCGAAATTAAATACGTTTTCCACATCTTGAACCAAAACCCATGCGGTAGCAAAACCTCCATAACTCCAGCCCCAAATACCAATTCTGTCGGGGTCAATATAAGATAACGAATCTCTAAGAGCTCTAAAAAAATTTCAATTAAAATACGATTTGTCTAGAAAAATCTAAAAGGTACGAACTTTGTTACTGCAATCTGATCTTCTATTTCTACAGTACCCATCTTTTTATAAATTTGGAATCGCATGTTATCACCCTTTCTACCGCTACCTCTTCCGTCTATATAAGCATAAATATATTGTCTATTAGTCACGGCATAATTTTGATATCCTGTACTGAACCTGTCCGTAATTTGATTCGAATCTGGTCCGGCATATCTACATATAAAGAAAATTTTAGGAAACCGTTGTAAATAGTAAATTCAAGTTAGTCACCTACACATATACTATCATAGGATATTTAGTCAGACCGCTCGTATCCATGTCCGGCGGGCATAGAAGACGGACTCTGGCAGTGAAACCTCCCGTAACAGGAACTTGAAAATCTCTTGACACCGGTAGTAATTTTTGAGACAGCTGTTCTCTTATAAGAGTATTATTTTCATATATATAAGCCTGCGGCTGGAAAAAGATATGTCACACATACATTATACAGGGTAGGTTAATAAATGTATATATTACTAATACAGTTAATTAAATTTTAATAAAATTTTTCACATATGCAATTCAAGCATTCAATGAGCATATTTATATTTAAATCAAACTTCCGGTATAGCTGAACTTGATATTAACATTTCTATTTTAAGTTAAATACTCTGTACATTTTTGAAAATTTCAATAGAGCTTTGCTTTAAATGGACACAAAAAATGTAAAGAAAATCAGTTGAAAAAGTTTTTAAAATATAATAACTCTTCACTTCCAGACAATGTACAATATGTATCAAAAAATGTTTACGATGTACATAAAAATATATCTACCGAATTCATGTGAATGGTCATTGCACCACATAAACAAAAGTCCGAGCATGTCTATAATTCATAACATAATAGTGATTTGAATTCGAGTAAATAAAGTAATGTGCGTTATATACGAATAATTCTTTGGTTTGATTTTATTTATTCGTTATACCTAGTCAAGTCATAAATACTGGTACACAACTGAACATACTCATTACGAATGCAACACTGGGCGCATCCATTTCGTATTCATTGCGATTTGACAGTTGACATTTATGCTTCATTGTGACGTAAAAAGTTTTTGACATTAATTATTTACAATCATGGAATGGGGAGACATCGAAAATCGTATTGTTGTAGTTGGCCTACTAAAATGCAACATGGAAAAATGCGATATCTTTAGGACGTTGCGAACGCTTGGAATCACTCGCAATTTTGTGTATCGTGCTGTGAAGTTGTTTGAGGATACTGGTGGAGTACGAGATCCGGCCATCCGCGCTCTGTGAGAACTCCGAAAGCGATCAAAGCCGTGAAGAAACGAATCGATCGAAAACCGCTGCGAAAAAATCTTGTCGCGGGAAATTCAAATTTCGCAAAAATCCATGTCTCGCATTATCAAAGAAGATTTTGGACTCGGTGCGTACAAGCGACACACTGGATACCTGGTCACGGTCGCATTGAAGGAAAAACGCAAGCGAAAATCGAAAGCGTTATTCAGCCGGTACGCGAAGAACGCTCACAGACAAATTCTGTTTACTGACGTAGAAGAATCGTTCAATAAACAGAACGATCGTGTGTATGCTCAGATCCAGAGAAGCATCCCAACTCATCCCGAGGGTTCAAAGAGGTCACCATCCCGCGTCTGTAATGGTATGGTGGGAAGTGAGCTACGATGGCGTTACCAAGCTTTATTTTTGCAAGAAAGAAGTAAAAACATCGGCCAAAGTATATCAATCGACCGTCTTGAAACCCATTGTGAAGCCTATCAACCAATCAATATTCACCAATAAGCCATGGACTTTCCAGCAAGACTCTGCTCCAGCTCACAAAGCAAAAACGACTCAACTGTGGCTCAAAAACAACGTTCCGGGCATCATATCAACGGATGATTGGCCAGCTGGTAGTCCAGACCTCAACCCGTTGGATTATAAGTTCTGGTCCGTATTAGAAGGCTTGCTCTAGTCGACACCCAAATATTGAGTCGTTGAAGCGAGCCCTTGTCCGTGCAGTGGACAATTTCCTCATGCATGAAGTACGTCTCGCGATCGATGAGCGGCCACATCGTCTCAAGTCGTGCTGGAAGGCAAATGGAAGTCATTTCGAATAAGTTGTTCTAAGATTCGTAGCCATTGAATAACATAATAAAAACAAAAAAAAAATTTAAATATTAGTTCGTCATTTGGCGTCGATTTTTCTGTGTACCAGTATTTATAACTTGACTAGGTATATATATATAATCATATCAATAGATCGAATGAAGTTAATATAGACTTTTTGCCAATGTTGTCCAAACGGCAAGAGAGAGAATACAGTGTTTGAAATTTTTTGTTATCAAGTCGAAAATGTAAACAAACTTGTGTATTATTTGAACATATTCTAGTGTCCAGTTTCTGATTTTCTTATACAAGTGAGAATTATCTGACTAACACTACTATTCGAAAAAATCCAATCCAATAATTCTTGCACTAGATATAATTTATAGAGATGATATGTATTTATATCATAGTTCAGTGCTAGGGGTGTAGTAAAAGTTTATAGTCATTCTCCCAATGCTATAGTAATATCTTGAGCAATGACTTCTTTAATCGCAACTTTCTTCTTCTTTTCGGTAAATTGTCAACATTTTCGATCAAGGCATACCTTCTCAAAATTTTGCCAACGACAGTGCTCATATTCGATGATGATTTTAATGCATTTTTTTAAATAAATTGCACACTTTTTCATGAGTTCTGACACGGTCACCAAAACCAATCATAATCAAAATTTCAATACGTTCCTTTCCAATTAATTTAAACGTTCTTAATATTTGAACGTCCACAAAGTTAATTCTGACTGAATTTTAATTCTATTGCCCTAAATACAGATGTAATTTTAAAATATCATTTCTAAGTAAATATCTCTATCGTTACTGACCAAAAGGGTACTAAATCTTATTATTACTGAATTCTCAAAGCAGAGTTCTATTAAAATTCTCAAACATTTACAAAGCGTTTCATTCAAATTAAAAAAGTGTTACTTCCGGCTAAATCGAAAGTCTGATTCAAATATAAATATTCTCTTCGAATTTGCATTTACTTAACTTAAATGCGAAAAATTTTATTAAAATCTAAGTGTCGTATCAAAGATATAACATAGTATAAGAAGACAAAAGGACAAGGTGCATGGTTAGTCGAATGTATGGATTCATTCGCCTAATCTTGTACCTTATCTTTTTGTCTTCTTATACCATTGCTGGTTAAGAACAATTTCCCAACAGACGATAATTATCAATGAATAGCAAAAGAAGTCCTAAAGATATTGTCCTAAAAAAAAAAATTCCTAAACAAAAATTTTAAATAAATGGACATACATACATTGTCACTACGTGCATTCAATTTATTATAATAAGTTTTTATTCACAACAGGTTCATAACCCAGTTTCAAAAAACAAATAATGCAAATGCAATATAAAAGAATTTACAAAAAATAATAAAGAAATGGAAGGAGAAGAAATACAAATTTTAAACAACACTACTAACTACAAATATATCTGAAAAAGAATTGTAGCGCATATGACAACTATGGATAATGGCCATGCACATCAGTGAAACAGGTGACCATGACATCATATTTGTTCTACTACACATTGCATAAAAAGTTTGCGCACGTCTTGATAATAATCTAGGCATATTGAAATAAATCCTATTCGAAAGCCAAATACATTTTGTTTTATAATGTTTTTTGTATTAAAATTGAACGACAAAAATATTAGACTTGAAAGATATAAGATTATATCTATTAAGTATAATCTTATAACCGTTATCTCTGGGAGGATGAACACCCTTAGTGACGAACATGAAATCCCATATTTTGAGAATACGCGAACTATTGAACGATCAGCCGTGGATAGACAGAAGTGAGAATATCAGGTGAATAAGTATGCGAAATTAGATTTAAGAAAATTGGTAGTGTAAGTGATTAAGGAGGTAATAAACGAACGACCAACGTCTCTAAGATAGGTAGAGTGATAGGAGAGCAACGATAAAACCTCAAGGTGCGACGGATTGACCAGCAGGCGGATTTTTTACGCTATTTTTTACGTGAACAGATGCGAACTGTGCTGCAAATGGGAAACGGTCGAGCCGCTTAAACTATAAAGAAATAAAACGTAAATAGAAAATAGAGAAAACTATGGACAGCGACAATTATACATCGGAATACACAAGAAAAAAGAGGGGAAGGGACAGAGAAGAAGCAGTTATAATATTCAAAAAATGATAAGAACGCCACAAAAAGGAAAAGATGATGAAGATACACTAGTCGACATAATGAAGGAATTAATGAGAGATATAAAAGAGGTAAAACGAAATCAGGATGAATATTAAAAAGAAAGAAACAACCTAAAAAGGGAAAACGGAATACTGAAGGAAGAAAATGAAATAATTAAGAGAAAAATGAAGTCAATGAAGATGATAATGAATACATTAGAAAGAAGAAACACAACGAAAAACATCGTAATGTCTACCATGGAAATGACATCGGAAGTTAAACTTGATCGGAAAACAGCAATGAAAAATTTTATAGAGTTGTATGGAGGTAGAAATGGAGATAAAAGAGGTGCAAAAAAAATAAGAGGGAAAATATACAGGATTGAATTAGAAAATATGGCGATAAAGAGGGAGTGATGCAGAATAAAAATTAAACTAATGAGTAAATAAATAATGAAATGACTCGAGAGGAAAAAGAAATAAAGAAAAAACTGAAACAAATAGGAGAGAAAAGAGAAATGAGGGGAAGTAGTAAAAATGGGATACCAAAAAATTATAATCGAAAGAAGGGAGGGCAACTGAGACAAGGTAAGAGAGGAAACGGTAGAATCCTAATAAGGTCAGAAAGCAAAGGAATAACGACGACGATCATGTCAATGAAGTAGGTTACGAATGTTATACTGAAAGCGATAAAAAAACAGATTTTAGAAAAATAGAGGGCAAAAAGATAGGAAGAACAAAAAATCAAGAACATTAACCCAAAGGACAGCAATGGAAAGTGGTGATAAAAAAACGATAAAAATAGGAACTTGGAATGTCGGAGATCTAAACGGTAAAGAGGATGAACTTATGGAAGAGATAAAAACACAAAAACTAGACTACCTAGGAATAACAGAAGCTAAGGAAAAGAAAAGAACAGTGAAACTAAGGGAGGGATATATATTGTTTTGGTCTAGAATAGAAAATAAGGTTAGGAATTGAGAGGAGGGAGAGGGGGACTAACAAAAAAAACTTTATAAATGAAACAATAATGTCAATACAAATGAAATGCGAAGAAAATCAAACCGACACCGTAAGAAAAAAAAGATGATTTTTACAAAGCACTACAAAGCAAAGTAGGTGGACAAACGGGAAAAATTATAGTTATGGAAGATATGAACGGAAGGGTGGGAAACAACAACAAAGGTTTGGAAAGATACATTGTGTGCCAATGGTGAGCAAACAAGGAATGACAGTGAAACAAGGTTAATAGAACTATGCGAAGAAAATTATTTAATTTTGACAAACACAAAATTCACACGTAAATTCACCAGAGAAGTACAGTCCATGAGCTAGAAATCGGTAATAGACTGCTTTATAGTCTGTAGAGAGAACTAGAAACAAATTAAGGACGTAAAGGTAATCAGATAAGCAAAAATTGGTAATGGTCACTTCCTAGTAAGAATGAAAATCAGAAAGACAGCAAAGGAAACATAACAAACCACGAGGAGAAAAATTATAAAGGAAAACGTCAAAAGCTACATGTTAAAACAGTGGGAAACGAGGAGGAAATACCAGGAAAACTTAAAAGCGAGAATAAGTAAGATAGATGTAAATAATAAAATGGGAATAGAAAATAAATGGAGATACTTCAAAGAAAATGCCATACTAGCAGATATAAAGAACAACAAAAATAATCAACATAAACATGAAGAAAAGTAAGGTGGACGGAAGAATTATAAAACAAGATCGAAGAAAAGAAACAAAGATGGGTGAAATACTTAACGACAAATAGGAAAAAGACAATAACCAACATAAAACGACTAATAATTAATTTAAATACATAGTAAAAGAAGCGAAGAAACACACGTGGATAGAATTTGGAACAAAAATGTAAGAAAACTTCAAAGAAAATGAGAAACTATTTTATAGTATGTTAAGACAGAAAAAACAGAAAAACGCCAAGACTATCAAAAATAAAAAATGTAGGGGGAAACATCATAACCGACGAAATGAGAATAATGAAAGATACAGACAACAATTTGAAGAATTGATGGATGAGAATCGGAAGGAGGAAGAGGAAGGGATACAGGAGGAGCATATAGAAGGAAATATTACATAACCGGTAAAAGAAGAAGAATTAACGATGGCGATCAATAGATTGAAGCTAGGAAAACCACCAGGGAGTGACAAAATTACACCAGAAATAATTAAATATATTGATGACGGAAACAACATATTAAACAAAAAGAAATACCCAATGCTTGTAACACCGACTTAATATTACCAATACACAAAAAAGGAGATACTAAAGATTGCTCCAACTACAAAGAAATTACCCTATCTAGTATATCGGGAATAGTAGAAAACAGACTGAGAGAAAGACTAGAGGACACATTGGTAAACACATAACACGAGTTCAGGAGAGGCGGAGGACAAGATTTAATATTTGCTTGCAATGTGACCACTAAGAGAGAAAATTTGAACAAAAGAAGAGAAATGCATATATGCTTCGTAGACTTATACAAGGCTTTCGATAAGATAAGGAGAATTAATGTGTAAGGAAAAGAGGACGAAGACATGGTTAAAATAATAGTCACTATACAAGAAAAACATATACAAAGTAATAACACATAACCATGAATCAACAGAATTGTGTTATGCGTGTATACTTGTACATAGAAGTCTTGGATACATTAAATATAGAGAACTAATATGTTTTCCTATTGTGTAACAAATAATATTTAGTTCCATTTCTTCAAAATGTGTTTATTATTTATTGTTTAGAATGTGAACACATTTCGAATATTTGTTGTATTTATGTTATATTAAATAAATATTTGTAAGACGAGTAATAAGTAAATAATTCTTAACCTAACGTAAAAAAGGTTAGTGTACGGTATATTCACAAATGAAATTTTTGGAACATTTAAATGCACTTTTCGCATTCGTTACTACCTGTACAATTATGTAAAATTCACATACGCATTTTCCAAGAAATATATGGTGAAAAAATGCAAAAGTGAAAGAATTCTACGAACCAAAATTGTCAGACCTTACTTAATTTTACGATAATATTTTTGAATTTTAAAAAATATTGTTGGTATAAATTTTCAATTTCAATATGCACGTTTTTAACTTTATTTTTCATAAAATAAATTGTACTTAATTTAAAATTTTGAGACTTACCAAATCACTAACAGTACTTATGGATATGTAGTTTGGTCCAGGTCCTGAACAAATTTCCGCAAAATACGAAAAATCTTTACTAAAGGAAGCCGATCCATATAAACAAAAACCTTCTGGAGTACTAAATGTGCATGTGATACAAATGTCAGTACGGGTATCGAGATTAATATAATATACATGTTGTTGAGATGGTATATTTATATATGAAGCAGAATAATAACTAGAAATGAAATTGTGTTAGTACAGATAAAATGATCGATGCCGACTTATACAAAAGTAGTAAAGATACTCATTCGCATATTTCATTCAGGAAAAAAAAAATAATCAAGAAAAAGGAAACTGTTTTCAGAAAATTCCTTCTTAGAAATTTGTTACCATATTGTTTCTTTCTACGTCTATTACAAATACAAGTCCCACACTGTATGCTTTCATTTTTCTCCTGTACTAAATCTTCGAATTTTTGCATTAACAATGTTGCGAGCATTTTCTAGTTTTTCAAATACATTTTTTTTATATTTAAACATAAAATTCAATTGCATTGTAATGGCAACAATTTTTGAGATTTCAAAAGGATAATTTTTAGAGGCCATCTTGCAAAAGACTATATAGTCCATGAAAACGTTCTTTCATAACGAAAACGCGCTTTCTTAGATCTAATCTCAAGTGATTTTTACTTAATCATTGAAACTCTTGAAGATCATCGAATTGTACTAGGTATGTACTTGGCGCACGATAACGCGCCCAGTACAAGTTCGGCTAGTATCAGACGAGATGATTTAATTTATATCTATATTGAGCAATTGTGAATAAGTTCATTAGAACATCTTGTGTGTGTATCGCTGGTCCAACCAGCCGTGTAAAAGAAAAAATTCCAAGGGATACCTTAAATTATTACATATATACATTAGTATCCTGCTTTAATATTCCATGGCAATTTAACCAAATGCAATGGCTGCAATATGAAGTTAATTGTGTACCAAGGAAGGAATTGCAAAATGTGCGGGGAGTTTTTCTCTGCGTGAAAGATGATTGTCATTTTCTTAACTTTCTCTGTGTCTCACCAAATTTATGTGAAATTTGCAATTCCGTTCTTCGTAAATAATTAAGTTCACATTGGAAACATCACATTTTACGGAACTGCCGCGGCATATTAAATCAGATTACCTAAATATCTTTAATAACTTAACTTACCCCTTTTAACCCCCCCTAACCCCTTCTAACATGTATATACATGTTTATTTAACATTTTCGCTCACGTATCTACGCTTGACTAAATCAGCAATACACAGTTTAGAAGCGACGCGAGTGTACTAGTACACAATTGTGCGATATAGCTATAAATACTTACTTACTCATCACTTATTCATATTTCTTTCAAACTAAACTCAAACCTATATCTTTTATATTTTTTACTATTTTTTATGCTGTGATTTCTTTATAATAGAATCTACAATCTATATTTGGCATAGTTTGACTAACGCTAACAGTACAAAATTTAAAATACATATATCGTTTTGTTTATGTAACTGTTTTATTCTCCATTACTAGTTCTGGAGAATCTAATTCAACCTTCAAGTAGTTGTTTCCGCAAATTTATGATATTTTATTAACTAGCAAGTTTTTCATTTAACAACCTACATACATGGTCTACTATTATAAGAATATATACACAGTCTATCGCAGAGAAAATGGAACTTATTTTAAAATAGTAATTCCTAGGGGCACCATCTATTAAAAAAATATGCGTCGGTAAGATAGATCTTTCACCAATGTAATAAAATATCATGACATTTGTATCATTAGAAGCAGAGAAATTGCATATAAAATAACAATGTGTATTTGGCATTAGTCGAAAAATTAATTTTGAACAAAGAGCAAATATCAAGTTCTGTTTCAAACTCTGTAAATCGTTTACTGAAACATTTAATTTGATGAAACAAGTGTATGGTGATGCTTGTTTATCACGTACGAGTGTGTATGAGTGGTATAAATGGTTTAAAGACGGTCATACGGACATAAATGACGACGAACATTCTGATGCAAAAAAATCTGTGGTTACGGAAAGTAATATCGAACTTGTGCGTGAATTTATCAGAAACGAGCTGAAATATTTTATTCCCTACGTGGGTATGGACTAAAATATGTCTAAAGATAGAATTCATCGCATCTTGACACAGCATTTGGGACTGAGAAGGATTTGCGCAAGGTTTATACCACACAAGCCGACTGAATTCATCATTGTACAGACTTGATTAAAACTCAAAAAAGGACGAAAACTTTAGGTATTCTATTGTAACTGGCGATGAGGCGTGGTGTTCTCAATACGATCAGAGACCAAGCGTCGAAGCTCTGAATGGAAGCACCCAACCGAAAAAAAGCCGTTTGGAAAAGTTAAAAGTGAAGACAGTGTTGATTTGTTTTTATGATTCGAAAGGCATAGTGCCCGAAGAGTTTGTACCAACTAGTCAAACAGTCAATGCTACATATTGTCTTGGTGTTATGAAGCGTCTTTTGGAGTGTATTCGTCGTGTGCGCCCTCAATATCGTGAAAATGGTAGCTGGCGTTTGTTGTATTAATTGTATTCACCGGATTTTGCCCCCTGTGATTACTATCTATTCTCCAAACTACATTTGCCGATGGAAAGGCATTATGCCGACGTCGAAGCCATTAAAAAGACGTTAGTAGCGCTCTTGAAGGGCATCTCTGATGAACTTAAAAATCCATTCGAAGCCGAGGGTGACTTCTTTGAATGAAACAAATGAATTTTACTAAAATAGTAAGCTTTTGTTTTTATTTTAAAAAAGGTCCATTTTCATTTGAGACAAACTGAGTATATCATCTATCTGCACATGAACTTGTTAAGGAAATTGTCTTATTCTCCATTACTACTTCAGAGTATCTAATTTAATCTTCAAGTAGTTAATCATGTTTCCTCAAATTTTTGCTTTCTTATTAACCTATAAATTTATTCATCTAATACTCTACATGTATGGTCTATAATTGTGCCAATGTCTGTATCATCCCTTGCGCTTTTCTTTCCCCTTACAATTCAGTAGCCTTACTTAAAAGTAAAAGTAAAATTAAAACCATGTCCCTTTCATCGATTCAATAATAGATAGAAGATTATTTAGTACTTTTCCTAAAGAAAATGAATGAATACTTTTACTACTACTCAAACAAAAAATATATAACAATGAATTTTATCCACTGATTTACGATAAAAGAAAGTATGACCAGCGTGTTTATTTCTATGTAAAATTTAGTATATTAAAAAAAATAATTACACATAATTTCTTGTTTCGTCCCATCCTATTATACTTGTGATAGTTCTTGCAAAGTAAGTTAGTCTACTGAAAGTTTTAGTAGTTATATCATATAGAACTAAATGCGGATACGTATCATCATCCACAGGCTGAGAAAAGATCATTAAACATTTAGTGCCATCAGAATTATACACAGGAGTGGCAAGTTCAAGCCAACCATTTTCTTCTACAAACGCATTTTCCTAAAATTATTAAGGAACTTTACACATTGCGTACAAGGTTTAAAAATTTAAATTTACTTAACCCTTAACCATCAAAGTTGTGTAACTAAATAGTTTGTATAAGTCAATACGTACCATCTAGCAAACTAATAATTATACTTATTTCAATAGAATATACAATGACTACTGCTAGATAACTCTCAAAATACACTAAAATAGTAAATAAAAAATATAGTGAAATATTGACTAAATATTGACGCACTTCAAATTAGAAGTGGTTCATTTTTCTATCAAAAGTTACATGTTTATTAGGAAGATAAATAAATCTTAATGTAAATTTGCTTGAAAGTATTCCTAGCACAACATGAAAAATAACGTCTGCTGACACAAACTGGATTTCTGCATTCTAAAGAGTTTCTTGGATAGACATGAACGAGATAGTTTCATATTCATTAATATCACGCTTTCTGGAAATTCAAAAATGAATATAATTTCAAAACTATGAAGACATATTATGCATGATTGCTAGCCTTACCATATGCTCTGTCAGAAATTATTATATAAATGCTAACTTCTTCGATCATTTCCATTCATTTTTATAATTATGAGCTTGTTGCACCACATAAATGCTTGATGTCCCTCTATTTTCTATACTTTTTCAATAATTGATTATCTATGCACTTCAGATTGGAGATTTCTATCGCTTATTATTCGAATTCCCACACTTTTAAAAATAATGCATTCGGTCAATGCGAAATGCATTCATTCAATGACCGTTTCTCGTCATGCTAATTTCATTATGCACCAGGGAGTTTTTTTACTAAATATATAAAACATGTTATGGTCGTAAACTACGACGTGTCCATATAAACACAACTAATTGCTAAATAAAGCGTGGTTAATTAAAATTACTACCAAAACAGCCATCAGAGCTTTATCGACAAGTTATACACTACTGGTGTCCTGTGAGTATTATAGTCGAAACAATATACTATATATAAAATACAAGTCATAGAAAACTATACACCCATCTTTCAGATAGAAGCAAGAGCACTTATATAACAACATAGCTGCGTAGACATTTCCTTTCGGAACTCTATAACTCAACAAGAAGAGTATTTTAAATAAATAAACACAACACACGTTATTTCTACAAATTCATGTCTGTTTTGCTTATGCAGGTATGCAAACACAAATTCGTAAGTAGTTGTTTTCTTTCACAATTCTAACTATTAAGTAATACTCAATGAACTCTTTGTTGTTAAAATAAAATCATTTGTTCCTCATATTGAAATATCTTCATAATTTAGTCCAATGAACAGTTGCAATTTTTTTCGTTAAGTAAAATAATTCGCCTATCCATCACTTTGTGTTCATTTAATTAACTATTGGTTAATTCAACTTATGAAAAAATGACATTCAGTAGTTTGTCGAATTAAGAAATTCCTTTTCCTGAGTATACATATTTAAACACTGTCATCTGCATTGATGACTCTGCTCTCTACCTCTAGCTTGTAACTTCTTGGTCCTTTACTTATTGCAATTACTTTAGTCGCTTCGGTAATTATTTTTTTTCTTGGCCTTTGGGCTGGAACCCCGTCTAAGACGCTTTGTCGGCTTTTGCAATGGACGCCCCCAAGGCTGCTATTGATTCAATATTATTGGTCATATCAATCCGCTAAATTCCTGTTACATGTATTATAATATAACATATTTTAAAAGAATTTTTCGAACTTTTCGTTGTTAATTGTGAAGTAAAAGCCATATAATTTATTTTAAATGCATTTTTTTGGTTTTACAGACACCACTCATTAATTGTATTGTACCTGAGACATGAAAAGTTTGCCACTGCTGTAACTAATACATCTAGTTGTCTTTTTAAACAAACCATGCCTTTTAAAATTGACTACAATTTGTAATCTATTGAATTTTGGTCAAGCCTGTAAGAAGATCAATCATCGACAGTAATGAAGCGTAGTATGTTGCCACTACGCCAAGCTTAATCAACTAAACTTTATGTCCAGGAATGGAATCCTGCTGGAATATCTAAGGCTAGTTATTTATCTATTACACGATACCTTTGAGTACAGTTTTCCGATACACGGCAGCCGAAGTTTTAGCCCTTGAAGGTCCGTAACTCTGTCGTAGCTAACTCTCAGCTAAACTATTGCGAATACAAGATGGTAACCTCTTGAAACCTATTCGGTACGCGTTCTATAACTTCTTTAAACGATATTCTGTCATTTTATTAATTAAAATCAGTCCCTACGGTAAAAATGTTTTCGTCACTAAAAAGAATTTGAAAATATTTGCCACTGATTTCAGCATATGTTTTGATTTTCCTTCCTCCTTTTCTTTAGAGCAAATGCCTATTGTAAGCAGTTAACCCTACATCTTCTTTTATGATATCGGAAATGTAACTCCGTGATATGTTAACTTCCCATGACATGGTTTTGCGTTATCGAAGAGGATCTCAGTCAATATACACGCTTTTACGACTTCTGATTTAACGCGTTTTAACACTATGTTTTTCCGATCGTTGGCAATCTTTTACGTCACTATATTTCTCAAATAAATTACTTCAAAATTTATTAAATCTAAACGATTTTCATTAAATACTTAAAAAATCTCTAAATCATTTCTCTATTTGAAATACCATTCACCAGTATTTTGCGAACATTTCACCAAATCAAACTTATGTATACATCAGAAAATACAACCTGCATGGACTTTTTTAAAACATTACTCAATTGTATCGTCTTTTAAACGGCACCTTCGAGGTTAAGTGTTAAGTTTATATATAACCCACCACAGAATTTTCGTTAGTAAAATTAAATAATTTTAACTACATTTAGTGGATCATAATAAAAATTTATGTTCATATACATATACTACTGTGGGCAAAAAATAGTAAGACTTTGTTCATAATTTTTAAATTCTTAATTTATTCTTCCAAATCTATTTCGTCCCCCTCAAAGTAATTCCCCCTGACCCCAATACACTTGTATACTTGACGCTGTTTTCCGAAAAAATTGAGTGATTTTGGAACAAATTGTGCTTTCACTTTTCTTAGGCCCAAATGATCTTTCAAAATGGTTTTCACTGATCCTTCCGATATTCCAACGATGCCAGTAAGGTCTCTGATTGTTAATCGTCGATTCTCAAGCACCAATTCCTTGATTCTATTGACGTGTTGATCATCAGTTGATGTTGATGGCCGTCCTGAACGTGGTTCGTCATCAACGCGTTCTCGACCCTCTTTGAATAATTTGTACCAATCAAAGACACTTGCTCGCGACAAACAATTATCACCGAAGGCCTTTTGCAACATTCTGAATGTTTCGGCACCAGAAATTTGATTCTGTACATAAAATTTAATGGAACTTCTTTGTTGAATAATTTCACTCATTGTAAAAATCGCCGAATGCACTTTTTGTACTTCAGAAAGACAAGCGTATACTAAACACTAATGATTATTTTGATGTGACATTTGGCACAGATGTCACTGACAGTCAGACCAACATAGAAAAAAAATATTTCGACGAATGGGTTTTCGCGTGAAATTTAAATTAAAAAGTCTTACTCTTTTTTGGCCACAGTAGTATATACAAAGGGTACTAGGAAAGTTTTGCAATACAACTCTGTTTATTTAATTTTTTCAAAGTAATTTCCTCTACACTCAATACACCTCTCCATCCACCGAACCCAATCTTTAAACCAGTCTTGCCAAGTTTCGCTAGGGAGTAAAGCATACTCGTTGTCCCAAGCCCGCAGAAGGTCCTCATCACTGGAAAACCGCCTCCCTTTTAGCTTCATTTTCACATGCTGTCGTGGTCAAATATTCGGTGCAGGCTTTGGCGCGGTGAGCTGGAGCATTATCGTAATGGAAGAACCAGGTGTCCATTCTTGACTTTGGCTGCAGGTTCTTCATAGATCCAATGACTTTAGGCAGGCACTGAATAGTATACCACTTAGCTGTGACTGTCTTCTGTGTGTCCAAAACGACGCGTTCCACAACTCCACTCAATTTGAAAACTACAGCTATCATTTTTTTCTTTTCAGATCGGGATTTTCTGACAACTACGGGTGTGTCCTCACCATCAAAGACCCGAACTTTGTTTTGAGCTTTGGTCGACACATCGTAATAGGAGAGTCAAGTGTCATCACCTGTCACGATGTTGTTCACATACCAAGATTGTCCCCTATTAAACTTTTTCAGCATCTGCCGGCACCAAGTCATACGTCGTGTAATCTGCTCTTCAGTCAGTTGATCACGTGCAAACGATCATGCAGAATCGGACGAATTGCTGGTGAATTTAGGCCTGAAGTACCCTCTATCTGTTGGTAGGTCACTCGCTTATCCTCGCCAAGCATTTTCCTCACAGTAGTAACGTCTTCCTCCGCAACTGACATTCGTGGCAGTTAAATTTCTCCTTTGGAATTCTCTGACAAACATCACCTAGTGCATGAGTCATTTCTTCGAGCCATTGGTCTATGTTTAAAACATGCACGAAATTATAACTCAAAACTGCCCTTATGTCATTTCGTGACCATGATGCCATCGCAAGCACTTTACACTCTCACTGCTAATGAATAACTAAGCCCATGTATCAACATGTATCAACATGCAGCAACAAGCAGCTTCCTACGATTCATTGTTGCGTCATATTGCAAAACTTTCCTAGTATCCTTTGTATATTAGCAATAAGCACACAAACTGTTAAAATTTGTTACTTATTTTTACTTTTAATTATTATATATAACAGCTGTTTCACCATACAGTAGCTTCTTCAGTTCTGTGGCGTCAATTACATTTATAACAATACATGTGTGCCTCACTAATGGATACACAGGTTTGAATCTTCATTAGCCATTAATATAAAATAATTATTAGCGAAATTTTACAAAAGAAAAAATAAATAATCTTTCTCACTTACAGTATCGCATGTGGTATCATCGATTTTACATCTTCTAACGGCTGCTTCATTTTGAATTCTGTTTTCCACGACCGCTACTACTTCTTCGTTTGTTGCCCACGTAACACCGAAAAGTACTTGGTCTCGTGATTCTTGTCCATTACTCAAGATAGGTAGCACTTTTATATTAGTCGGATCACTCAGTGTAACAACCCGCAATTCAAAATCTGGGTTTACCGCATTTACCTAAAATCAGAAATAAAATTTCTTAAACAAATCGAAATAGAAAAATATCTTATATAAGGTGAACATCATTAAAATCCAATCAAAATATGGCAATATCGTGACTACTAATTAAATTTTTTATGTATAATGTTAATGTATGTTTATTTTCGTAATTTGCTGAAAGTGTTAGTATTCAAGAGAATTTTTTATATTTTGTATTTCCTGAAATTTATCATTCGAATATATACACTGCTCAAAACAATTAGAGGATATTTGAAAAAATGGTAATAAAATAAGTAAATAAATAATATAAGACACGCAAATATTACTATAACTAGCTATAACGCTTTTAAACAAGAAACAGAATGTGTTGACAGGTTTCAACTTTTACAGCGCTTCGGTGCAGCGCCTGTGCGAACGGCAACCGCTTAAGGATATAAAAACGCGTATAAAAGCGATCTCGACTATAGTTAAATTTTTCCATTTTCTGTATTATATCTAATTTTGCACAAGCTTAGAGAGCTGTAAGTCAATTAGAAGGTGGACGGAGACAGAAAATTATTGCTGAAGTCTTTGCAGTTAGCCAAGGTGTGATTTCGCGTTTGTGGAATCGCTTTTTAGAAACCGGAGATGTTCAGAGAAAACGAGAACAAGGACGCCCAGCATCTACAACACCAAGAGATGATCGATATCTAACAATATTTGCACATAGAAACCGCACTCATAACGCAACGCAGCTTAGAAGTAAGTTTGCTACTGCTGCGGGAAGAGTAGTATCAACTCAAATAATAAGAAATCGTCTTCATAGCGTTGGCATGTATGCTCGAAGATCCCTAGTATGCATTCCACTAACTGCTGTTCATAAAAGGTCGCGAAGAATATGGTCTGAGAAGCATAGAAATTGCAATCACGATGACTGGGCACAAGTATTGTTTTGTGACACCTTAAATTTAAATAATAGGCCTATTTTAATTTGGCATGAACCTGAAACACGCCACAATTTGTTCGAGAAGGGCCGCAATATTAAGAAGGGTGTGTAATGGTACAGGCTGGGATAAACGTAGGACACTATACAGACCTTTACGTGATACAGAATGACAACCTGGCTGCTCAAAGGTATCTGGATGAAATTTTGAGACCCATTGTTCTTCCGGAGGCTGGCGCTATCGCTGAAAAATTCATTTTAATGGATGCTCGTTCACATCTTGAACAGTTGGTAATCAATATAATGGACTGGTCAGCAAATTCTCCTGATGGTAATCCTATCGAATATGCTTTGGATGCCTTAGGAAGACGTGTTGCAGTAAGAAATATACCACCGCGTAAAATTCGGAAACTTCGAATTGCTCTGATAAAGGAATGGAACAATATTCCACAAGAATTTTTTTATTTGCAGATTCAATCAATGCCGAGGAGATGTCAAACTTTATTGTCGTTCATGGAGGTCATACACATTAACAATAGATTTTTCGTCATTTTACTAGTAAAACTTCTTATAAAGTCTCATAATTGTGTATTCATTTAATGATATTTATTCATTCTAGTGCCTTAGTAGCTTTATAGTGTGCACGAACAATTTAAAACGTGTCAATGCATTCGGTTTCTTAGGTAAAAACTTTGTAGTTAAATATAAAAATATTTGCGAAATGCTACAATCTTTATTTATTTATTCTATTACCATTTTTCCAAATATCCTCTAATAGTTTTGAGCAGTGTATATAAATTTAATTTTGGGAGCGGTATCACAGCAAAGGCTTGGCTTTCTGTTACCAGCTGATGAAAGTTCTTGTAATATAGAAAACTTTATTATTATTTATTTATTATATTTATTATTATGATTTAGTTTGCTATATCATTGAGTTAGCAGCTATATAATTACAGATTTCACTGAGAGGTAATTTTAGTTAACTTTTAGATATACGTATTCATAGTGTCAAACCCATCAAACCTATTTTGTTGGTTTTATGTAGGAATGTGTCTATTTTAAAAAGCAATATTACTCATACTAGTAACTGTCAAAAACGTGAACTCAATATAATGTACACAACCAGAAAAAGCTGAGTTATACAAATGTGATAATGGTAAAAACCTCAGTTTAAGACAATTTTCAAGTTTATTTCATGCTAGATACCCTAATCATGCTATCCCCAACTCTACAACAATATTAAGAATTCTGACTAAGTTTGTAACGTAACTAAACTAAAAGAAAAACAGATCACAATGTGTACTCATGAGGAGTAGTAGCGAGCAGTAAGAACAAGCAACTGTTGACATGATAAAAGAGAAAAATATTTTTAATACAAGACTTGTTAAAATAGTTCATTTGAGTACAAGCTTTGTACATAAATTTCTTAAGAAAGAAAAGTTCAAAAGTTAACTACCAAAACCAGCAAGAACTAATAGCAGCTGATGATGTACGAAGAAACACTTTTGTGAAATAATAGTCTAATTAGTAATCGTATTATGACTCCAATCTTTCTCGGTGGAAATCATACAAGACAAAAATATCTGGAATTTCTTCAAAAAATAATACCAGCTGTAAATGAAATGAATATCAATCTTGACAACATCTAATACTAGATGAATGGCGCACAGGCTTAAGCCAAATATCAGAACTTTTTCGAACCATGTGTTTCAGTATCGAGTAATAGAATACACAAGAATATCGTGGCCACCACCGTCTCCTAATTTACTACCTAGGAACTACTTACTTTGGCTTTGCCCTTTGCTTTGCTCAGAATGGGGATATTTTTTAAATATGTTACATTAATGTCTTGATTTCCGATGTCTAGTTTTGTTAGTTTTGTAGTATTGTTAATAATGATTATCCCTAAGTTAGGCTAAAATAAATTCTCGATATATATTTTGCTTCAATTAAAAAGAGATTAAAGAATTCGTTCATAGTGTCTTTGAACGTCCAGTGCAGTTTCAACTGTTATTGCAGAAATAAGCAACCGACTTTATAATTAAACATGAGAATGATAATTCCGAACAATTTTGCCTGTCATTTCTTTTTCATAGCAGCTTCTTGAGTTTTCTTCAAAAAAAAGATGGCGAGGCAATATTTAATAGCTTCCATGAAACCAAAGTTTTTGCCATTACTATGGGTCCCAATTCGCAAAAGGACTTCCTTGCTACCGTTCAACCAGATTAATAGACATGGAAATGTAATTTAGCGTATTTTGTTCCATTAAAGAATTCGGAACACATGTTTTGCGCTAAGAGTGTATCTAAGTTTCTTTAGATGGCAAAATTCAGACAATTTGTCGATATTTATTGTGTCAAAAATTTCTTCAAATGTACAATGTAACCAATCGCAAAGCAATGTTGTTTTTATTAAGTATCAGAATCTGTCACAAAATTCTATCTTAATCCAAAAAGTTTTCTCTTCTTCAATGTTTTACTCATTTATTGTAACATCTAATTAAATATAAATAATATTCTTTACCTTTAATAAAAAACCTGTAAAATATGCTATGCAATAGTGCAGAATATAATTTTACTGATACCTATCTAAATCAAAATTATTCTAGAAAACAATTCAAATAGATTTCAACCCAGATTGATAAAAAAATATTTTAACTAAATAATAATAATAAGTAATAATTATATGAAAGTTAACTAATGTATTTAAGGATTTAATAAATGTTTTTAAGCATTATTTAAATTTTCTTTTCTGTCATGATCGAAAAATATTTACATTAAAATTAAGTTCATGTAATAATTCAAAATTTTCTGTAACTTTACGTATTAATACCTCTTTTTCGATATTTCCTTTCATCCTTTTTTTTTTTGAATGAAAAAAAACGAAAGAAAATATACAACCAAGAGTGCATGGACCTTTTACTTTTTTACTGACGTAGTAAATGCGGGAGGGTGGGCGTTCTACTACATGTCCAAGGAATATCCATTCATTGGCGTTTTGCCAAACGAACAGAGATGGAAAAGATAGGTTTCCTGAACCAGCATACACTATCGTATTTATATTGGTGTTTTTAAATCTTCTTGTTAAATTCCGTTCTAGAAATGCATTTAACAGAAACATGGATAAGTATTTCTCCTATATTTTTTTCTTGTTGTCTATTTGTTTCCTATTTCCAGCGCAAGAGATAATACAAGAAAATATCTGCATGCGTTTCTATTCCATGTATGTACTTATATTTGTCTTTTTTCCTATAATATAATGTTATATTATACTTGAATTTAAACGTTATTCCGGAATATTGCTACATAAAAAAACTAAATAAAAAGCTTGAGCGTATAGAAATATTTACCGTTAATCTCATGTTAAAGTTTCATTAATCTCAGAATATCAAAAGTCATCTAAAAACAAAATAATAGCACCTATTTTTTATCAGAGAATAACAATAAACTTGACAAATTTTATTGTTCTTATTTACATTAATAATATTGATAGAACAGTTTTATCCGTACACGCAAAAATTGGCATCAACAATTACTTCTACATTCTCTGCATTTAGTGTATTTACTAATCAGTTATAATAAATCACTAACAACAAAGAAGATAACATTTTTGACCAAAACTTCATTTTTAAACTAAAACTTTATATGCTATCTAAATATATAATCTCTAAATAAGATTTAAACCATGGCGCAGACGGAATAATATTTGCAAATTTATGTTTGTTAGTGAAAATATTATTTTGAATTTCATGACAGCAAATATGTTGCTAACGTCATTTAGAAAATCACAGTTACACAGGATTTTATTTCATAATATTTTTTTTATTATAGGTGTCGAAATACCATTTAATTCTAATTTTGCTTATCAAAGACTGAAATCAATTTATTAGCCAAAAAATATGTTACATAACAATACAGCAACTTATGATACTCTGTGGCATTTTTCTATATTTTTAAGGCTTTATAATATCTATGCCCATCGGCCACTTTCAGCACAACGTAATGTAATATTATATCTAATTAAGCTGTGAGTTTAACATTTCTAACGTACTTGACAATGGCTTGAAATACACTAAGACTCTTTGGCGTAATAGTGATATATTTATGGGAGTATATTACATTTTAATAATTCGTTCATGAATAATTTGAGTAGCACTTCGTATTTTTATCAAGAAAAGAAAACACGACTTAAATCAGCTATTACCTCACCACATACATGCTGGAGGCTCTAAGATATGAATTTTGTACAAATATTCTGAAAATTTACCATGCCCGAACTGTAGTCTTATAATAATTATGTAACAAAAATAGTTAATAAGAGACTCTGGCTTTAGCATGCCACAAATGATATGTACTAAGGCATATTAGGTGGTTCTGTTGTTATATGACACTTGCCATTGTTATTGCCAATTTAGTTTAAGCAACTTATGTCAGCATACTACTTCTGGCAATTTTAAAATCTTTAGTCGCATTTTCAACTACCGCTAACTTGAGTTTAATACCTATACGACTCTCTATTTTGTCTCGTTTCTGTTCATTCATGTAATATTTACATAATAACAATATCTGGATGATATTTTGTGAAATAGTTTCGCACTATACTATAGGAATCACTCATTGTTGCAATGTTATTTCAGTTATTCTGCTTCTGCAAACATCAATATCTCTAAGATAAATGTTGATTGCTTCCTCTGTAAAAATGCTGCATCAGTATTGCAATTTCAGTGTACTGCAATAATCAGTAAATTGATTATGAACAACGAAACTATAGTAGTTTTAAACACATATGTATCAAGACCGATTGTATTTGACGTGCTATTTAAGACCTATTTATGTACTAAATGGTCATTGTGCACCTTTTTATTTCCTTCAATCGGTTAGAGCCTGCTTAACCGCATCACCTCACCATCTCTTCGGCTTTCGCCTAGATCTTTTTCTTTCTGATTTTCTCTACTTTTCTTTCCTCTTGTTCTCTATCCTTTCTAGATAACCTAATAACTGCAAATTTCTACATTTCATCAATTCTGCAATTGTTTTTCATTCAATCGAATACTTTTCTCTCCCATATTTCCAGCTTCTAGTCGTTTTCATACGGTTCCATAATCCGTAGCATCCGTAAGTTATAGTCGGTCAAAGCAATGATTTGTATAATCGAAATTTCCTTCTCGTTGACATTTCCTGATTTTATTACCGTATTGAGCCCTCCTATACGAGCATTTTCGTTTCTTTCTTTTTTCTTTTATTCATAAGACGATTTTTTCTCTTCTTCGCATCTATTAGTTATTTGTACCGCAAGCTACAAATAGTTTTCCACTTATTCAAATTTCCAGGCTAGTTTCCCGTCCGACATAAACTTTGAAGCTTTGCAGCGTTACACTACCAGTTTTAGTTCTAACTTCCATAAATTTAGTTCGCTCTGTATTAAATTAGATACTTATAATTTCTGTAACTGTTATTAAACGTTACGTTTCTTTCTTGCCTCCTGTTTCTCGCTAATAATACGACATCGCAGCAAAACAAGACACTTACAACTTTTACTAAAGAACATTCCTTCTCAACACCGGATTAATAATAAGTTTCTGATGGAGAGACTCCTGGGCTTATTCTCTTTCATATTTCAAACTCCATGCTCTTTCGACCATGTTCCTAATAGCGGTGACTCTTCTTTTTAATTTAAAGGAAATTTACATTTAGTGCTTTAAATAAATGAACTCTAAGAATGTTGTCATAAGCGCTCGTAAAAAATCTTTAAATAGCATCCATGTGGACAATCAATTATTAAAATTAGTCTTAACAGAAAAACTAAGTTATTGGTCTACAGTCTTCTAACTCTTGCTTTATTGAAATTGTTTGTCCTCTTAACGTGGCCTCTAGTAGAGGATCATTCTGTAATTTTTACAATTCATTTTATCCCCTGTTTTACATAAGGGAAATATAATTGCTTTCTTTCAAGACTTTGACATTTATCTATTTGCTATATTGTTTCGATTAATCTCTACATCTATATTTTTAAGGATTCTCCACCATATTTCAAATTTTCAGACATTACATCGTTTTCAAATAGGCTTTCGTTGTTCTTCATCTTATATGGTGTGTTTTTTCTTTCTTTACTTCATTGGGTATATTCTCTTTGTCCAATTGTGCTTCGTCTATCGCAAAGTTATATAATTCAAAATAACATGAAAACATTATAATGTCACATCGAAAGCTCCAAATATCAGATATAGGAAAACAACCCTGTTCGAATATCTAATACATCAATTATACACTGTCTTGTGATTTCTTAAAAAGCAATCAACATTTTAAAATTTTACTATACATATATTAATTTAATTTAATTATGTGGAAACACTGTAGCTCACGCTAAATAATAGATTAAACTACTTAAATTGAATTAAGGAATTAAAAATTTAACATTGGGTGTAAATATATAAAACGGGCCAGCATACTTGATGACTATCCTTACGTAAGCTATAAATTTACGCAACACATTCATACTTACGTAAAAGTTTTTTAAATATATGTTAAAACTGTTTCTCCTCTTTTCGTATGCCTATACGATAATACATATACATATACGTGACATAGCAAAGTAATACTTTCTTACTATTGATTTTAGGAATAGCAATTATTGAGCTACAATCTTAAAAATACATTTATTCTTTGGGAAATACTAACAAAACGATCTTTGAATTGTAATTTGATAGATAGATATTTTAAATATTTTGTATATATGGTACCTTAATCCTTGTGTAGATAGTTCGCAGATAACTAATTCGTGTGTTTGATTTTACTCTCATCTCGTAGATGAATGTACTCGACACTGTCTGATTCCCTACATTCTCAACAATTATGGAAATACTAAATACGTTTCTCGCCAATAATAAGCCGATCTTAATGACTTCTATTACACGACGATCGCGACTAGTCATTTCAGGCAGAAAAACGTTAAGTTTGTCAAGAACGATGACAATCCCATTAACTTTTCTGAAACTAGTCCAATTGAGACTTTTGATCGTTATTAAAAGAAAAAGTTTATATAAACGATAGTTAGTTACACGGACCGTGTAACATTGACGGAGACTAGCAAATACAATAAAAAAAAAGACCGTGTCCGATAAAGTAGTCGAAATCTGTTAATTTCCTCTATTAATCTACCGTTTTAGCAGTTTCATGTTCTGCTATTAAATTTACCCTCGCTTATTTCATATATTTTGTTTCCAAAAAGCTTAACACAAATTTCTTCTATCTAAAATAAGTAACACAATTGTATTGAACTGAAAATATAGGTAGTTATCATATAATATATACAGTTCTTTATACGCTAATAATTTGTATTTCAAAATAACTATTACTTCGAGAGGTAAAAAATAATAAAATAATTCAAAATTTGGATTTATTTATTTACAAGCGCTCTCTAGGAGTCTTTCTGGTCTTTAAGATTTACTTCTATACATAATTAAATAAGTGCATATTTGGATGAAAATATTTTTTTAAAGCGCAAAACAGATATCTTTCGTGAAATCTAAAGGGATAAGAATAAATTGTTTATGTATTTAGGTGTTATATGAAAATGCAGTTTTATATAAAAATAATGTTAAGACCTACAGTAACCTCTAGATGTAAAAGCTTAAAAGCTGAGTTTTAAAAACTCCAGATAGAGAAAAAACAGAAATGTGGTAGAAGAAAATATTGAGAAGGATTTTTTGTAAGTAGAGAGTGGGAGAAAGTTGAGAGAGAAGAAGTAATGTAGAGATAAACCAATTCAATGTACATTGTGTATCATTTAGAAGTTCGTAAAAAATAACGAATAAGTGCAAAGGAGGGAAGAGAACCGCTTAATAAAAAATGTTTTGTAAGTAAAACCAATGGTAAGCCTGAGACAAAAATATTCCAAAACTAGATGTGCGGCAGCAGAAAAGGATTTGCAAAAGAATGAAATTATAGTGAGTAGAAAGGAATGGAAAAAATTTAGTATTAAATTACCTAATATATTAACTAAATCAATAATAACTAAATTAAATATCATTCACGTCAGTAATTGGATTATATATATTCAATTACGTCAAACAATGTATGCGCTGAATACCAAATTATCATTCACTTTGTTTGTGAAAAGGCTTTCTTTTCTTTACCAAACAATTCTATTCTTGTATATATTTGTTTTAAAGAACGGTATTACTTTTCAGACTTTGACTTAGTTAACTGGGTTAATCTATAATATTAGATTGTTATACATAAATATAAAAATACTTGAGTGATATGGTAATATATCGTTATCCATAGCCATAGAATAGGAAACAGATTATTGATACCTAGAAGCATCACGAGATCGAATAATTGAATTGAACCATCAAACACTAAGAAGAGGATTGTCTATGCGAGATGTCTTTTAAGTTTTGCATAGTGGGACATAAAGGGCGCCACTAATCGAATGTCAGTACTGAAGTTGTAGTAATAACGTTGAAAGTTGACAATTAAGTTGAAAAGTGGAATTAAACCGAGGACATTTTCACAGAAAATTTTTTTATAATTTCCGAAGATAATTATCTCAACAAAAATGTCTCACCGAGTTGGTTTCTGTTTTCGGCAATGAGGCACCACGTCAGTCAACAATTTTTCTCTGGTATGGAAAATTCGTGCGCGGACGGATTAGTCGTAGAGACAATCCAAGATCAGGTTCACCAAAAACGGCAGTCGCTCATATTGTGCGCAAGATCATCAACAAAGATCGACATGTGACATATCGCCAGATTGATTTCAAAGACCTCAATTCAAAAAATTTTACGAAAAGAATTGTTTGTAAAAAAATTAGTTTCACGTTGGATACCGCAACTGTTGAACGAAGACCAAAAAGTAGCTAGGGTTAATTCATTTATTCATTTAATCCAGATAATAAACGCCAGTCGTCTGTTTGGGTGCTCCAAGGTGAATAAAAGCCGACAAAAGTCATCCGTTCTCGAAGTGTCTCCAAGAAGATCGTCACGACATTTTTCTCGAAAGCAGGTTATGTAGCAGCAATTTCTCTACAAGATCGAAGTTACTGCCGATTGGTATATAAACATTTGTCTGCCGCAAGTCATCGCTGAGCTTCGAAAAAACAACGCCGAACGACGAATCATTTTCCACCAAGACAAAAAGACAAAGTTCGCACACTACACGCAAGACAATTGAATTTTTAACGCAATAAAACGTTGAACTGTTGGACAATCCTCCATAGCAACTGCTTCCATAGTTGGTTCGAGCCCATGCAAAAGTGCATCAATCTTCGTAGAGAATACTTCGAACATAGATAGCTTTTAAAGACATCACTGTGTAGAAAAACAATGAAGTTTTTAAAAGCTATCTATGTACTATTCCAATTTTATATACAATATTTAAAAGATAACCCACGTATACAGTGCTTTTTAAGATTATCAATAGGCCTAATAGAATGAAATTTTGTGAAACCTAGATAAAAGAAATAAATGGCAATGCAAACTTCGAAAATCTGTCTTTATTTACTGATGAGAGTACATTTTTATTAAACCAAATTGTGTATACTGTAATGCACAAAACTGTTGTTATCAATACAGATAATAGTGATAATGATAATAAAAATATTCCTTCGTACGGAGATGCAAAGCATCATAAAGTTTGCAGCACCGCAGCATTAGGCGTGTACTGTTTCTATATTGTATATGGTTTGAGTGGAAAGTTTCCTGATGTTAGTTTGAAGAAGTGTGAGCAAAATCTATACCATTGTAATAGTAATAATCCATGCCCTAGCATTTCTCAATAGCTTAACACTAATTACAAGCGACATCGATAGTTCATGAGTTACTATTGTATTATGCATGATGTTACTTAAGAACTTTGGCTGCTAGCATCAACTTCAACCAGAGGCAAAACCACGAAAAACCTTCCCGGACAGCAGACCGTCGAATTCGATTCAATAACTTACCACTGAGCTACCAACCATTGTCAACACAATGCCTAAGTCACATGCGAATGTACATGAAAGTATATGGCAACGTGCCGAAAGTTGCGTGACCGCATAGATGTGCGCTACTTAATGTTTCTCTAGGGACACCAGACCCAACTCCCTTGCATTCAGCCTTACCCAGTCAAACAGAGTCCTAATCGGGCGGACCGCTATTTCCCTTGCTGCTCATACTCAACAGTATGTAGAAGGTAAAGAGCAAAATCCAAAGATGAAAGTTGAAAATGAAACATGAAATAACACCAAGCAAGTACATATATAAATAAAATTAATTTCTACAATACAAAATAAGAATTAACGAAAACATCATCACAGAACTGATTTTATTAAAAAAAGAAAGTGAAAGACCAGCCAATGAAAATTTATCTCTAATAAAATATCAGCTTTGTTTGTCACTCAAATTAAGATACAGCCAAATACTAAAACTTGTCAATAATTAAAAATTATATTAATATGTGTAATAATAATTATATTTATTATTTAAATACATAATTTTTTATATGTGACTATATCAGCTTGTGACAGAACAATTCTCATATATTTCCAGATTATTTTTTCTAGACTACGTTATCATTCCATTTCCTCCAATGTCAATCAATCATAATACTAACTAGGGGAACTGTTATTGTTCTGACGTGTTTTTATCGTGCCGACATAACAAAATAAATGACTGTATTATTAAAATGTTATTTGTCTGTCATGATCAGACCGAATTTTATACTTTACTCCGGTTGTTAAAAATGATTTCAAATTCTCGCATCAGACAGAAACATTGCATAATTTTAACAATGACGGTATCTACACTATATAACAATTAAAATATTATCTGAAAACGTTAATGGAGTATGTAAATTAATAAGTTAAAAGATTTTATTCTAAACATTGTTTCTGCAGCACTACCGTCACAAAAGCTCACTTAACTGTAATGTGTATTATTAGTACACAGTTCACAGGACAGTAAAAGCTATAACTTGAATTAGTTCTTCTTAGTTTATTAATTTAGTAGAATAACATCAATGTGGTAAAATACTGGGATGATTTGGCAGAAACTAATACTCACTACTAGCACATCTTTCGGAAATTATATTCTAATTTAGACATTTTATGGTAACAGGTGAAATTCAGTTAATTTCTGATATTTGACTTAAAAAAATGCATAGACTTTTAATTCGTGGTGCAAGTTAGTTTTGGTTTTGAAAGGACTAAATACATTTAAAATTTTTCCCGACATTTATTTAACATTAGGTGACGCTCTTTCTTTCCAAAACACCAATTTACTACTGGATTACTTATCGTACTTTAAATATAGTAATGCACTATAAATGTCGAAAACATTGTGCGGCTAGAACCGCCAAAGCAACTCCGAAAACAATGAATAAAAATAATTATATTGTATTGCAGAACAGAAGAATTGACATTAAAGAGAAATTAGCATCGTGCGCATATCGACAAAATGTGTACATTTCATTTTACGAGTAGAATTTGGACAAGTTCAATCTATCTGCAGCGTGGATGCCATGAATCTTAAATTGTAGTAAAGAAAGAAAGAATATGCCAAGCAATAGTTTGAATCCATTTAGCAATATTGATTAAACTTAGCTTTAGCACTATGTTCCTGAATCTAAACGATAATCTCAACTGTTGACATATAGTGGTAGTCTTGCCTCTAAATGGCTACGATTTTTTAGGATTCGAAAGGGATAATTTTCATAAATTATCTTGCAAAGAGTCAAACCACTGTTATATCGCTCTACTAAACAACTTAAAGAAAGATATTTTTAAAGACGATCTGGAATCACCAACAAAAGAGTTTTCGTTCATCACAACTTGTGACGCTATCAGTTCATGAAAAATTAGATCAACCGAAACTTCAGTGTTTGTGCCTTAGCGATCCTATTCACCAGATTACCTCTAAATAAGCTTTCGTTTATCTCTCAAATTCGAACGTTTATTTGCTAAAAAGAAATTTCGATCGAATTGTGACAACGAAGTAGTATTTTTAGGATCTAAAGATCATTACAAAAATGGCATAATATAAAATCTGGCTCAAAATTATCTTATATTTTGTTTATTAACATAAATGTAAGCTCATTGGATGTATTATTTGTATAATTCAAGCAAATGAAAAAAATTCTACTGCGGTTAATACTAATACGTGAAAAAACTAAGTTTTTTCCATTGTTTATAGGCATTGCACAAAAAGCACATATTAAATACATATAATTTAGCATATTAATTACCCTAAAAATATCTAAACGTGCCTTCGACCCTCCCCCTCAATAGAGAAAGGAAGTGAAAAGGGGGGATGGAGATTTTATATATACATACATATATGTATAAATACCCTACAATCTAATAAATATTCAGCAAGCACTTCTTTAGTTTCTTGTAAACACCTAATATGAATTTAATTCATCTCTGAGTTCCCTATCATTAACCTGTTATATAGTCTAACTCCTACGTGCAGGAAACTTTGCTAGTCATTATGAAAAAATGCAAAATGAGAAAAATTTTATTTTTAGAAGCAGCTCTTTTTTTTAATAGAATACTTAAAAACTTATCTTTTCGTAATTATCAATGTGTTCAACGCAATGACAAAAACAATAGAAGAATAATTTAATATATTATGCTTAAAATTACATTATGTACTGACCTAAGCATGAAATTCTTTTGATGAAGATATAAAAGGAGAGCTCCCCAGTCGTAAATGATTAGAGTTTCATAATGAAAGTGTGCTATTAGTAAATAATTATTTTATTACCAATAACAAAATCTACAAAAAATATGCAAGAGTGTAAAATATATAAATAATTTATTTGCTATAAATGCTATAAACGCATCATTGTTACAAAAGGTAATGTAGTAAATCAATAAATAAATACACAGGGGTTACAAGTTTCACTAATTTTATTTTAATTGATGTACATGACAATTGCTTAACCCCATAGTGGCGCTTTCAGATGTTAGAAGTAGACTGCTTATTTATTAATTTATACACAAGTAGACATTTCAAAATAGTGTTTCAAAGGAAGAAAATAGCTGAGTAGGAAGTTATATTTCAATTTACGATTTTGATCTCGTTTTTGTGTATAATATTGCATTACTTGAGTTGTCTGAAAATGTGGTCATTTTAAAGTAATTATTTATAATTATGGAGATTGATTTACTTAATATGTCAGTATAGAATTTTATATTTGGTCGGTATTTTGACTGGTCTCACAGCTGACGTGTCTTTCAAGAAATATATAATATAATATGTGCGTGTGTGTGTGTGTGTATTTCGTTTGCTTTATTACCTCTAATCTTTTAGCTAATTGTCATCCAATTGGTACCCATAGATTTCCAATGTATTAATTTATCTCATTTCTGTTTCATTTTTATTTATCTTAAGTTTATACACGAGTTCAGTTGATTGAGTTCAGTTACTGTACAAACATCTTCAAATCATTTTTTAAGTTTTTATACTTATCAACCCTTGACACTTCCATCTGCATTTCATTCTTAAATTATTATCAATCCATAGCTTTCTTTCTTACGTATGCATTTTAGCCAATTTTTGAGGACAAAGTTTTACTGTATTTATTTGTAGAATGTAAAGTAACCTGTAGCCTGTGTGCAATACGAAATATATATGATTCAATAAATGTATCCAAAAAATATTAATAATTTCATTATACATTTCTATCATGAAATTATTATTTATTTTTTATTTGATTTTTCTAATTGAAGTTCATGTCCATCATGATCTGAAGATGCTATTGGCATTACTTTTACTTCATATTCGTTGTATTTCATTAATATTGTATATTATCTAGAAATGTCGCTGATCTTTCGATTTTTCTCGTTGCTGTGCTAATGGCTGAATGTAAGTTAATGAAATATATTTTATCCAGAAACGTTTTAACATTGCTGTCATTTACTTTTAGAAGGACTACATTAAAATCGCCACATATTTTTTAGTTCAACGAATCCATCATATTTCAATGTTTTCTAAATATAAATACAAGAGCATCCATGTATTTTGAAATCCTTTTTTGACGAATATTCTTTTGCTTTTGAATAATAAACGCACATTGATAAACCAGATTTGAGGATTTTTTAGTTTGGGAGTTTAGAGGAATATTCGGCAGGTTTGCTTGCTTGCAGCTTTTCACATTTTGTTTTGTATATTATACGATGCAAGTGTTGAATAGTTACTTAAAAAATGGTGTATTATTTTACAGATTATTATATCGTGCTTTTGCATATTGAAATATGTGAATAAATATTAGATTAAGGGTCTCGGGTTCGAGTCCGATGGCTTACTGTCCGGGAAGGTTTTGCGTAGTTTCTCTTTCCCGTTTAAGCGAATGATAACAGATAAAGATCTTAAGTGGCACCACGAGCGCGGACATAATAATAACTCCTGGTCTGTCAAAGCATCTTGTAAATAGCTAAACTATTAGATGTGGAGGCATGCATTATTATTATTATATTATTATTATTATTATATTATTATTATTATTATTATTATTATTCTTATTTCAATTTTTTGGGAACAAATTATAGTGACACGTTTGCTGTGGAAATTTATCCAAAAGGAAACTCTGCGGAACTTCTAAAACAATATGTAGCGATCGTGGTGAAAAAATCATAACTGACCAGCAAATATGTAATTGTTCACCAGATTTAATTCTAAAATACAATGTTGGAAGAAGCCCAGATATGGTCATTCATTAAAATTTAAAGTCGTTGGAATTCGATTCTCGACAAAGTATGCGAGAATTATCAAAAAAGTTGCAAACATCACAGTGAGCTATATGCTACCATTTAGAGAAGATAGAAAAAGCAAGATGAGTGTTTAGGTTTCATATAATGTTAGGCAAAAACGACGCATATCTTTTATACATATTGACAAATCTTTTTAAAACAGATATTTCTTAAATATATAATAGGTGATGATGATTGGAGGCAGTGAATTAACGAGGATAAGTCTCCACAACCGACCTTAAAACTTAAACACCTCGGAAACAAATTATTTCGATGCGTAAGGTGAAATTATTATGGTACTATTTATTTAGAATTTTTTAAGTTTGCTAGCAAAGCACCCTACACTCGTCAATGGAAAAAAAATTGATCTTCTCCATGACAACGCATCTGATTATTACCTTTTTCGATTGCTGCAAAATGCTTTGATAGATGGATTTTCTGATAACAATTAAGTTCAAGAGTCTGTTAAAAACTTTTTTCATTAAAACAATCTGATTTCTACTCCATGAAAAAACTTTTTGATAAATGGCATAAATAATAACGAACATATCATATATTACAATAAAATTGTCGTTTGTTTTATTGATAAATAAATTTGTTTAACTGAATAAAAATTATTTGGAACTCAACCTGATAATAAAGGAAGAGTTAATGTCTTCAATTCTCGAAAAAGTTGTCCTCGCCATTTATCTATACTTTAAAAGTTCCCCCTATTAATTACGTTCTTTTCCGATAATATAGTAAGTAATAGGAATATTAACAATCAATATCAAATTATAATGTACACGGATATCTTTACTGCCTTAATTTTTGCAAATACGGTCTTCTTAGTAGTCCACATACATATAATACTCGTAATATACCGGGGACAAAAGTGAATTAAGTACCGGAAAGTATATAATACAGTATGTAAAAGCAGTAACGTCTCGTTCTGATTACGACTAAATACCAATACTGTCTTTTAACGGGGATCCATAAATCCGGGCTTACAAATATATAAGCTCCTAACATTAATTGCGTTTACATACTTGAAAGCTGGGATATACGTATACACCTTTGAAGATAATATTAAACTGGGGATAAGGGAGACATTACTTTTCCACAAATTGTACATTTAAAGGCTAACCAATATCACAATTAGTATAGCAATAGCAGTTGGTCTACATCGATATTGAATATTAAAAATTTAAAATATAGATACTGCCCTGCACGAGTTTCACTTGTCGATTTAATTATGACTTCGAATATGTATTCAATTGTAATTAATTCATTTCAAGTATATCGAAAGTACTTTTGGTATATTATTACAATTCTTAGAAAATTGTAAAGCGGGCATTTATTTAATATACGAGGGTGGTCCTATAAGTAACCGGCCTGACCTAGAGATGGCGGTAGTTGTTTGAAAAATATCATTGTATTAGAAAGTACACAATCTATAAAGCATATGTTTCAAGTTTGAAGACGCCACGTTGTTTAGTATTTGTTTGGCAGCTCTCAATAGTGAACGTTTTCGGTGAATTTGTAAAAATGGAGAAAATTGGTCATCGTTATGTAATACAATACTTTTATTTAAAAGGCTTCAGCCAAACCGATATAAAAGCTGAACTGAATCGTACTCTGGGTGAGTCTGCTCCTTCGTTTACAACAGTGAAATATTGGGTAACAGAGTTTAAACAAGGCCGTACGAGCTGCGAGCATCGCAGTAGTCGACCAAATAAGATGACGACTCCAGAAATAGTGAAGAAAATCCACAAAGCGGTACTGGATGATCGTCGAGTAAAAGAGCGCGAGCTAGCAGACATAATAAGCATTTCAAAAAGTGCGGTACATCGCATATTATCTGAAAATTTGGACATGAGAAAGCTGTGTGCAAGATGGGTGCCGCGTTTGCTCACACTCGAGCAAAAACAGTATGGTGAAGATGTTTCAATTGAGTGTTTAGCGAAGTTTCACAGCAACAAAACAGAATTTTTGCGCCGTTTCATAATCATGGATGAAACATGAGTCCATCCCTTCACACCAGAGACAATAGAACAATCGGAACAATGAGTTGAAAAGGGAGAACCGGCTCCAAAGAATGCGAAGACCGTTTCATCTGCAGGAAAGGTCATGACATCGGTTTTTGAGATGCGCGTGGAATAATTTTCATTGACTACCTCGAAAATGGAAAAACTATCAACGGCGAGTATAATGCAAACTTATTGCAACGTTTGAGCGAAAAAATTAAGCAAAAATTGCCGCATTTGGCTAAGAAGAAAGTGTTGTTTCATCAAGACAATGCACCAGCTCATAAATCCGATATTGCAATGGCCAAAATTAATGAATTAGAATTTGATTTGCTACCTCATGCACCCTATTCGCCAGATTTAGCCCCTTCGGATTCTTTTCTTTTCCCAAACTTGAAAAAATGACTAAAGATATTCCAACGTCAAGAAGTGATGTCGGCAGTTAATGGCTATTTTGAGGAGACAGTTCGTATTATAAAAAGGATATCGAAAATATTGAACATCGCTGGGAAAAGTGTATAGAGCTGAAATCGAGATTATTTTAAAAAATAAATATATTTATTTCCAAAATTTTTGTGTTTTCTTTGTTGGGTCAGGTACTTCTGGGACCACCCTCGTAAGTATACGCGTACTCTACAAACCATGTCTACAATCACCTCTGTCTAGCCATATTTATTCCTAGATACTTTGCGGGGATTGTAAATTTTTCAAAAATTATAATAACGTATATGTGTATTAATTTTCATGTACGTGTATGTACATGAAAATTAATCTTTCGCTGCCATTACATCGTTTCATTAATTACAAAACATTTAATAAAAAATTTTCTGCATAGGACACAAGACTTGAACTTGCACTTACCGTTTCCGAATGGCTGTAAATCACATTATAGAAACAGTTGTTTCCATATATCCAACATGTATTAGTAATAATATAATAGCTCTTAACGTATATTCCAGATTTGTAGTAATTGTTTCTCAAAGCTCAATTCTCAATAGGCTGCTATTTGCATCCTTTTTTAAAGAATCTGCTATCTTATTTTTACAGTACTGTACTAAATCAACTTGAGAATAATACAATTGACTATTATAAGCAAATTCTCATTAATAATGGATATAAACGAAGATACCAAACACATTGACAATTAAATAGCCTCTTCTACTGAATTTCATAGTTTTTATACAAGCCTTTCTAAATGCGTTGTAGCTATTGTAGATTTTCTTTAGCTCACCAATTAAACAATTTTAGCTTAAATATATGTAAATATATTACATAAATGCACATGTTACATAATTTTGTAGTTTCTACACGATTTAAATTTTATTTATTTTTTATAAAATGTGTTTCTAATAAGGCAGATTCATTACAACCACGTTTCTATTTTAACGTACAGAAGATCTTAATTCATCTATTCTCACGGAAATTTTCCCAAAATAAGTGAATTGTCTCGAGATCTTACACTTACGATTACTAACAAAATTAAAGTGTACAGAGATTTAACAATATTGCAGATGACATGTAATTTATTTAATATTATTATACCCTAAAATCCTTTACCTATCGTATAAGAAAAGATTCAGCAAGATAATAAATACTCCTTTCTTCAATGCCAAACGATTCAGTTATTTCTTACTTAATCGTCTTTGTTAGTGTTACGATACAATTAATATAGCACACAAATGTGTATAGTTACTAGTACGTAACTCTTGTAGGTGTACTAACTACTAAACAGACAATTCTTGCGTTCTGCTTTAGAACTGTACGAAGTTTGACATATTTTCATTCTACGTATTATTTCATACTATAATATATATATATATATATATATATATATATATATATATATATATATATATATATATATATAGCATTGACCTCAAAGCTGCTAAATATGTGAATTTTTTAATTAAAAAGTTATTATATCGAAAATTAAAATTTTAATTAAAAATTCGTTATTATTGTATTCGAAATATCAGTCAAGAAAAATACAAGAGAATGACCTCAGCAGATGAAAAAACAGCAAAAAGCCTTCAAATATCTGAGTATTGAAAAACCCGTCAGTACGGAATTTATTGTTCATTTAATATGCGCATCAAACAGGTACCAAAATATTTTTATGACGCAATGACACAAAACCATATACCAGGAAAAATATACACTTCCTCATAATTACTTTGTAACTAAGTTAAATGCCCAATTTGTAACAAATTATTTTAGTGTTTCTATTTTCTCTAAAATGTATTTCAAAATATTTATAGATTAAATTAAATTATACAATTTTAATGGAATTTGCTAATTTACGATCCTTTTCTAATTATAATAGGTCCCAAATATGAAAATATCCTACAGAATACCTTTTTAATGGGCATCTATAGACCGTACCGATGACAAACTTGAATAAAGTCATGAAAACAAAACTTTAAAATTGAAGTCATATAAAGATATTGGTATTCGTAATTCATATACATATATATGTATGTCTTAAATCGTGTAATAATCAAAGATTGAAAAGTGCGACAGAAAACAACATCGCACTACAATATAAATTTCAACACGAAAAATTGTACTAATAAATAAATCAATTAAAAATAATTCAAATAGAGAAATTACAAAATATCAGAAAGAGGTTATAATTTCATCCATGTATAACTAGTTGACGAAAGCTTTTAAAACTAGGCATTAATTTTAAAAGAATTTATTTTCAGAAATTTTTTAACGTAGAAAGAAAAATTTTATATTTAACGATTCAAACTTCTTCACAAATCTCTCATGTTAGGATTTGTAAATATTGTACTTTGAACTTGTTACTTAAATTTAATAATTGTCTTTCATAATTTGACTCTGATGAAACATGCAATGCATGATGATGGGTAATATAGGTAATAAAAAATAAAGAGCAACTGAAAATTATATAAGTTGCTGAATTCCCCAACGTCCTTCCTTCTGCTACTTTATTCTAACAGCAAACGGCATACAGTATGTATACGTATATATGTATGTATATATATATATATATATATATATATATATATATACCAGGGTTATTAGAAAGCGAACAGCCACAGAAAATAAAATTTTAATAATTAACTTAGATTAATACATGGAGCGTCTCTTAAGTTTTGCATAGCGGGACATAGAGGGCGCCACTAGTCAAATATCAGTACTAAAAATTAACCTCCATCTTTAGTTAACCTAAACCCAAAGTTTCAGTGTGATATGTGTAGTGTTGTAACTACAACGAACTGTTAAAGTTGACAAGTTAGTTGAAAAATGGAATTAAACTAAAAACATTTTCGCGGAATTATTCTTTATAATTTCTGAAAACAATTATCTCAACAAGAATGCCTCGCAGAGTTGGTTTCTGTTTTCGGCAATGAAACATCACATCAGTCAATAATTTCTCGTTGGTATGGAGAATTCAAACGTCGACGGATTAGTCTTAGCGACGATCCAAGAGCAGGTTCACCAAAAACAGCAGTCACTCAGGAATATATCGATGCTGTGCACAAGATCATCCACGAAGATCGACATGTGATATATCGCCAGATTGAAGCACTATTGGAGATTTCAAAGATCTCAACTCAAAAAATTGTGTATAAAAAAATTAGTTTTCCGTTGGATACCGCATCTGTTGACCGAAGAACAGAAAGCAGCTAGGTTGAATTGGTATCAAAAAACTCTAGATCGCTTCAACGCCGGAAGCTCTAAAAACGTGTGCAACATTGTCTGTGGTGATGATTCTTGAATTTACTTATACGAGCAAGAAAATAAACGCCAATTATCTGTTTGAGTGAACCAATGTAAAGAAAAGCCAACAAAATGAATCCGTTCTCGAAGTATCTCCAAAAAGGTGGTCGCGACATTTGCCTCGAAAGCAGGTCATGTAGCAACAATTTCTCTACAAGATCAAAGAACTGTTACTGCCGATTGTTATACAATCATTTATTTGCCGCAAGTCATCGCTGAGCTTCAAAAAACCAACCTTGAACGACGAATCATCCTTCACCAAGATAAGTTCGCACATAGCACACAAGACAATTGAATTTTTACCGCAACAAAAAAAAGTCGAATTGTTGAATCATCCACCGTACAGTCCGGACCTAATCCCAACGATTTCTTTACCTTTCCGTATCAAGAATGGACTGGGTGGTCAAAGGTTTTTGTCGTCAGAAGGAGCAGTTGATGCCTTCGAGAACGCAATTTTGACTGTACTAACAAAAGAGTGGAACAACTGCTTCCAGAGTTGGTTCGAGTGCATGCAAAAGTTAATCTTCATTGAGAATACTTCGAAAAACAATGATGTCTTTAAAAGCTATCTAACACGGTAAAATAATATCGAGACATGTTTTAGTTTTAATACTACAAATATGAAAAATTACCACTTACCTTTGGATATCTCAAATTGACTAGATTCGGATACTGATTTGCTATAGGATCAACACTGCCGTATATGAAGTATGTAAACTCAGGTACGTCGGTATCATTGAAAAACGCAAAAGCTAAGCGATCACCCTGCGGCGAAAACCAAAGCGCCGATCCAGAACTAAGTACCTCCTCTAGTAACAAAAAATTCATTCAACGAGCATACATGAAGAATAAATTTAATTAATGAATTAAACCTAAATTATTACACATTTAGTCCTTGTTAAGTTTTTGCAAGTTTAAGAACATCGAAAAATGATTATTTTATATGATAAAATCCAACATTAAACATGGTTTCTGTACAAGAACTTAAATTAAATTACTATTTCGTTAGATCAAAAAATAATACAGGTATACAAACCCCATGATAATATTGAGAATATTCAGATTACCTCTAATAAAGTTATATGTTCTACCATATTACCTTGCCCAAATTAAGTAATTCATTCTTTAAAATATAACAGGTGTCTTTTAAGAGCTTGAGAACTTAAAATGATAATACGAGACAGAAATATTGTTGGAATTAATCTGGTAGATAATTTCATGGCATTTATTTTTTAAATATGAATTCCGGCATGTCCGCCGCGACTACGAGTTACATGGTCCATTCGATCAGTCCAATTTTTGACTACTTTTTCCAATAAATCTGGCCGTATGGCGTCAATGTGACTTGAATATTGGCTTCCAATGCTTCAAAAGTTGCTGGTTTGTCGGTATAAACCAACGACTTAACACAGCCCCATAAAAAGTAATCCAGAGGCGTTAAGTCGCACGAACGAGGGGGCCAGCGAACAGGACCACTTCTGGAAATGAAATTCATCAAATTGATTTTGCAACAAATCGATTGTTAAACGCGCTGTATGGCAAGTTGCCCCGTCTTGTTGAAACCAAATGTCGTCGATGTTTAGCTGATTAATTTTTGGAAACAAAAATTCAGTCAGCATGGCTCGATAGCGCTCGCCATTCATCGTAACGGCAGCTCCTTCCTCATTTCGAAAGAAATAAGGGCCGATGATGCCGCCAGCGTGTAAACCGCACCAAAGAGTTAATTTTAATGGATCTAATGGTGATTCGTTAACGGCTCGAGGATCGTCTTCACTCCAAATACGGCGATTTTGCTTATTGACGTAGTCATTTAACCAGAAGTGAGCTTCATCACTAAATACAATTCTTTGATGACAATGCTCATCTTCAGCCAATTTCAAATGAGTTTGGCTTCAATTCTTGCACGAGCTGTATTTTAGAGACACATAAGGCAAGATCTTTACGCAAAATTTTCCACGTAAACGAAGGACAAAGGCCAACAAGTTGAGAACGATGACGAATCGACATTTCGGCATTTTCTACAATACTTTGCGCTACAGCAACAATATTCTCTTCGGTACGCACATTTCTTGGTCTCGTTGATGATTTTGAATCGAGAGAAGTCAAATTAGTGCGAAAACGATCAATAACTGCACGAATTGCTTGCTCACTAGGCCGATTATGTTGACCGTAAAATAGACGAAGTGCTCTATGAACTTCGTGAACAGATTTATTTTTTTCAAAGTAAATTTCCACAATTTGTTATCGATAGTTCTCATGCAGCTTAAAAACCACCCATTACAAAAAGACAGATTACAATAAAATATTACTCTATGAAAGAAATCCTATTACTGCACAATCAAACAATTTTGTTATTGACGCAGATGCTCGTGAACACTAACCCTAAAACTGGATAGGCAGACTTTCAACGTAAGTATCAAGTTGTTTATAAAGAATACGGAATGTAATAGATCCAAATTGTAACCACAAGGATTTTCTTATGTAGCCACAAATTTATGCGATTATTTCCTTTAAACGTAATTCAAAATTGCTTAGTTTTATAAATTCTAACAAAATATATTTTAAAATCAGTGTAGACAACGTTGACTTGTTGAGCGTTATCCAAAATATCGCTTGTTTAAATCAATCATTCACATCATAATAATCCTTCGCAAAATATTAATGCCAAGTTGTTGTGTATAGAATTAACAAATTCATGTATTTAACATTTATTTAGCATTTATGTAGTACCCATCGATCTAAAAAATTTTCTTCTGCGTTCTACTGTCTCAGTTTACCGTATTTAATTAATTGACAACGTTCAGCTTCCGTAACATGAATTCTCACTTCATTATATCAAATATTAGCATCAGGCAACAATTTTGTACAAGATAAATTCTTTGTGGAACCACACATATTATCTATAACATTTTTTATATTGAAAAAACCATATACAGAAGCATAAATTTACAATATCGAATTTGTCTTGACATCTTCAATAAAAAGTATCTTGCCACCCAATCTATTTTTTAACATGTCAAGCAATTGCCTATTTACTATATTATAACCAAAAATAAAGGTATGGATTAATTTTTAAGCAATATAATTCTCTGGACAATCACTTGTAGCTGCAAACTTTTTCTAATACCAATACCCAAAACAAATTCCCAATTTAGGTTCCTATTTTTATACCATATGAAGGGTAATGCCAGTTCCATTAAAATGCATCTTGTTTAAAAGTGAATGCAATGGAGTTATGTAAATATATTGATAATAACAACTATTGCTCCAGTTTATTGTCGCTGTTATATTTATTTTTTAGACATCAAATATAACAGTACCTACGCACCTGAAAATACACATAAATTGTGACCATAATTTTCGATTTAAAATATTTCAAAGAAAGATTTGCTTTCAGAATGAAAATTACGTGTTTAAATTTTAAAGCTGCTATTTAGATTTTGCACAAAATGTTACAGAAGGTATGTGTATCCTTAATTGTCAGGGACAAAAATTTGAATCACTTATGAACACCAGATTATTCTCGTGAATGTATGTACCTCGCCTACCTCTAAATCGGCCGTCAGTTGAATTCGCATGCGCTATACACTTGCGACATTCAATTATTATCGTCTGTCTGATGTTGACGCACATTATTAGTTTTTAAGTTTTAAATTAACTTTCTTGTCGTTTTGATTATATTATTAATTAAATAGGTGATGCTAAATAAATTAATTTATTTTATGATTGTTTATTACTTTGCCTGTTGTTATATTTATTTGTTGTAATTTATCCGTAATTGAAAAAAACACAATGTAATACGCTTAGTATACGTATGTGAACGTATATCATCTGCATATTCGTTTTCAATACAAAATTTAATCTCGTTAATATTAAAATTTATATTTATGCTCATCGTATACTCCCACAACGCCATCACTTTCTCCATATATCGGGTTTTTCAGTAAAGACAAAACAATATTGTATTTAAATAAAACACAGAATAATTGAGATATTAGACTGAAATATGGAATTCGATCTCGTTGATGTGACTTATCACGAGCACGTTTGCAGCGATCAATTCTATGGAGCAAATTTTCCACCATTTTTTCACACATATCGACCGGAACATTGGCAATTTCGCGTTCGATATTATCCCTGAGCTCCTATAATGTTCTTGGCTTGTTGGCATAAACCAACGACTTAACGTAACCCCATAAAAATAAATCCAACGGCGTTAAATCGCATGAGTAAAGTGGCCACCTGACCATTCCTCGAGATTTCACGGTTACCGAATGTCTCCTTCAATAGATCAATTCTTTAACCAGCTGTGTGACATGTAGTACCATCTTGTTAGAACTACATGTCACTGGTGTCAAATCCATCTTATTCTGGCCAAAAATAGTCATCCAACATAGCACGATAGCGAACTCCATTGACCGTAACACGGCGATCATTTTCATCGACGAAAAAACTTAGTCCAATCACACCTTCACCATAAAATCCACACCGCGCGGTCACTTTTTGTGGTTGTAATGGAGTCTCTTAAAGCACATGTGGGTTTATTACTGTCCAATACTTTGCTTATTGACAAAGCCATTAAGCCAAAATTGAGCTTCGTCGTTGAAGATGATTTTTCAAACTTCAACAGAGCCTAATCGGAGAAGTTTCGGCGCTTCAAATGATCAAGAGGCTTCAGTTATTGCTTAATCTGATATTGTAAGAATGTAAGCCAATTCTTTACGCAAAATTTACCACAATGTGGTTTGAAAGATTCCCGATTCTTGTGAACGGCATGGAATACACTGATTTGCCTCATTGTAGACTGGAGCACTTACAGCTGAGGTATTTTCGGTACTTCCACCGGTGTATTGTCTCACTGGTACGGAAACATCCAATAGTGAATATTTGGACTCGAATTTATCCACTATAGCACGCACAGCCTATCTGGTAGGACGATTATTACGACCGAAAATTGAAGTAAGGTCAGAGTTGCAGTTGGAATTTTTAATAATTTCCATAGTTGCTTGTTCGTGATCTTCGCCATGATAAAAATATTAATTAACCTTGACTGATGTTTAGACGCTGACAGATCATCAAAAACGTTCAAAGGTGCATTCGTATTAAAAAACAAAATTGTTATGTCCGTATTGGAAAATCTGATATGTACATGAATATACGGAGTTTGAAACTTTTTGGCTTTCTTTCTAACTAGTGAACTGAATTGCTATTTCTATTAACCAGGTATTAATTTCATTTAAGGCCTAGAAATTGAACAAATCATTACAATTATCATTCTTGTTTAAAATGTGGTAGCATTTCCATCAATTTTAAGTTGTTTGTTTAGTAAAATAATTCAATACGAAACGTATATGTTTTAATCAGTTACTTGAAGAGCTATCCTTAGTTTTCTAACTATAGAAAATGCGAAGTTGTATTGAATTTCAATCAAATATTTTTTTATCAGTACAAGTACAAGATAGAATAATGTATGTCACTATCACAAACTAGTCTTGAACAAAGTGTGCATTCTTTCGTTTCTCAAGCACGTCTTATGTGCAGAAAATCTATCAATTTTAATTATCCACTCCCTTGTCATTGCGATAGATGTATTTTTTAGAATTTTTAAACTGCTATTTGATCCTAATGAAATGACGAAGTTTATCAATACCAGCGAAAATTCTCATTTTATACTTCTTGAACCTAAATTTTGGTGCTCGTTTAAAGAAGCCAATTTTTTTAAAATGGTAAAATTTACTACAATTCGTGGAAAATTGGCAATTAAGCATATCTTTATTTCAAAATAATACCCGTTCTTACGCAAGAATAGCAACAGTGAGACACAATTTGGTTTTTTCCTTCAAATACATTCCATATGTACAATATTTGTATACATATTTTGTACACGCGTAAATATAAAAAATAAAATTTGTAAGTTACCCTCATAAACCCAATCGGGAACACCATTGTATATCACATCAGCAACACCATCAGTAGTGATTTGAACAGCTTCACTTGTAGGCGATGAAATATAATAAATGTTATTTAGGTATACATAGACTAGACTATTGCCAACAGGTGCCCATTCAACATACTGTAAGTGTTCTTCATTACCAATTGCGTGATATTCCCTACAAAATATATTTAATAATTAGTAATACATATATACATAACAAATAGTAAAAAATATACAATCTAGATCCAAAATCTAAGGTCTTTATTCTCTATAGACAGTATATTTCGCTAAATGTTTTGTAGGCTAGTTCTCAGGCTTATTTAGCCATATAATATCATGTCTTGTTAAATAACATTGTTAAGACGGCCTTTTCAATTGAAACTTGATTTTTGAAGTACACCTTTAGTGAAACCTCACAAATCATTACTGTTTATACATAATAACAATATGATTCTACGAAATATATAGTAACGTGAGTTCCTGTAGGACAGAATTAATATTTCTAATGAACGCAAGAGACTTTTTGGAAAAAAAGTATTTCCTTTTGAACGCGATATAAGAATAAAAAAGAGTAACGTAGTGTAAAAAATCGTCAATAAAATTTTATAACTTGGGATAACAAAGTCTGTTTGCTCAACTTAATGCATATATAATAACGACTACATCACAATATAAAACGACATTATGTCACTATTCAATAACTCGTATGATTATAATTTTCGATCAATTTTCGATTAAGTTACGTTTCTGATTAGGTTTGAAGCAGTTTTTCACCAAGTTATATGAAATTAGACTAATATATTTAGCACATTACTCTTGATTTGGAATAAAAAGGTAATACAAAATTTCAAATTGGTGAAACTCAGTTCAGCTTAGAAACTACAGTAAATGCAATCACTACAATCTGTTCGTTATCCTTTTTCTTGACTGCTAAGTTACACATCATTATTAAATATTTCTGCTAAGAGTATTTATTTCAAGTACGCAAATACTTCTACCAAGCCGACTTCCTTCACAACTGCTACTGGTTCAACAGCATCAACTACATATGTCAGTATTACTACTAACACCATCTACTAAATTTGGAACTACACTTGAATCTGTTAGTGCATTCATTTCCTCATAACTGAAAGATGACATTAACCAAGTGGGCAATTAATTTACAAGACGGAGGAAAAATATTATCCAAATTAAACAAAACAAATAAAGGATGTAGGTCATCTTGTGATTACAAATGATGAAAAGGTATTCTACTTAAGAAATGAAATAGAACGTATTAAGCTGCGAACAGAACAATTAGATATTTGATACTAGCTCAGCGGGAAGAATTAGAAGACTTAATAATGCTTTGGGAAAGGAAACATGTTGATATTCCAGAAACAGATTTAAATCGCCATCGGCACCAGTAAATAGCCGAATCATTGGACATTGAAAGCAGAGTTAGCAATAATCAATGCATTGGATGGACAGAAATACTGCCAAAATAATTACATACTTAAAAACGCATGATGTAAAAGAATAAATAGGAATATGAAATTAATCTACATAATTATGAAGAAGTTATCCCTTTATATTTGATATTTCTGCTATGTTACTGTAACTTGTGTAATAAATTAAATAAAAATAAATAAAGAAATGATACTGTATAGTAATCAGAGAACTAATCTTATAAATTTTTAGTAATCGATAATAAAAAATTTAATTAAAATTTAAGAAAACAAATCATTCATCTTTATCAGTGTGATATGCAAAGCAATTAAAATTTAAACATTTTTATCTATTTTAATATAATTAGCTTCCTTTGAAAATCATGAAAAATTTTTTCGTTTGCGCTTGTATTGATTTGTTAACTATAATGTTGGTACACAAATATATGCATACTTATATTATTCAAAAATTAGTGAAATATATTTCATATTTTGCTGTATTTTTGACAGCCTGTCAATATACTTATCACAAACATCACTTGATTATATAACTTTTAAAATTCAAAATACACAGGCTGAAGTTCATTCATTCATTATTACGGGAAAATCAATTCATTTTTCCAAAATGAAGTTAGAACTGTCAACTACCATATGGTATAGCATAAATCCAGATTGGTATTTTAGTTCACCGCTTGTCCTCTTTTTGGTAAAAGAAAAAACAGGCACAATTTCTATTTCCGATATTTAATCCACGAAATGGTATAGAACGTCTCTCTTTTCTACCGTTGTATTAATACTATATTAACAATTTCATTAGTAGTTGAAAAAATGTGAAAGATATAATATGCCCTTTAAGATGAAGTGTCAGCAGTAGCCGTGATAAAGATGCTACGTAAATAAAAAACAGACTATATTATGAATTGCATGATTGAAATATTAATGTTTTTAGGGCGCAAGCAAATTTTATTTTATAGTAGACATTAGTTTTTTTAGTCCATTTGCTCTATCTATTCATCCCACATATTGTCGCCCTTCATTTAAATTTAAGCGCAAAAAATACAATGGCGGTGTTTCAAAGAACATTTATAAAGTCGTCACAGGTGATGAATCCTGGATCTATACGTATGAGGTCGATAGTAAACAGCAGTCGACTGTATGGGCATTCTAAGATAAGCCAAAACCAACAAAAGTTGTTCGCGCTCGAAGCACATCAAAACAAATGATCGCCTGTATTTTTGAAAAAACTGTTGCAACACGTTGCAACCGTGCCTTTAGAGAGTTGTAGAACGGTCAATTCCGAATGGTACACAACTAATTGTTCGCCAAAGGTTTTTGAAAAAATAAGGAAAACAAACCGAAAACGACAGATCATTCTCCACCATGACAATGCGAGCTATCACAGGTCGGTTCAAACAATTGAATATTTGACCGGGCAAAACATTAAATTGATGAGCCATCTGTACAGCCCTGATCTAGCACCCTGTGATTTCTTTTTGTTCCCACACGTGAAGAATAAACATCGTGGTCAACGGTTTTCTACGCCGGAAGAGGCAGTTGAGGCATTCAAAATTCATACTTTGGAGATACCGCCTTCACAGTGGCAGTAATGCTTTTCGGATTGGTTTAAACGAATGCAAAAGTGCATTGATTTTCAAGGAGAATATTTTGAAAAGCAATAAAACTATTTTCGATAATAAAAATTTTTTTTATTTGCTATTCCCGAAATACAAACGGCTACCCTCGTATATATATCGTATATGTAAACTCGCGAACTGCACTAGATGTGACCGTTGTCGTGTATCATTTAATAAGAGCCCACGTGATACTCATCTTAGAAACACTATTTACGAGTGTTCTATTTTTATGTACGCGTTTGTTAACATAATCTACAATCTCTACAATGTTTGATAAAACCGATCAAATAACTAGTTTGAATGATTAAATCTAAACTCTCGAAATATTATGTCTCTTCAAAAATGCTGTGTTAATTGAATAAACTCAGGTTTTTATCGGCACGAATCTTTCGTTACAACTCTGAAATATATTTAAAAATTCATACACCAATAAATAAATGTTGTTATTAAGAAGTAACACAAAATTACAAACAAAATAGACCATTATTATGAAAGTACGTGCACTATATCATATAGCAAATGAAAGATTTCGATATATATCTCTAAGTTTATAAATTTGTAACTCCATCTCAACATTCATTATGTCTATACATATCAAAGAGATTTCTTATAAAACAAATAGGTGGGCCAAATATTCTAAATAAAATAAAAGTGATATGAAAATAATATCTTTACTTATAAACTTTAACTATTTTAACAATTATTATTTTTAAAAAAATCTAATAAAAGAGCACTGTTGCATCTAAGACCAATTTCTGTTCGTTTTGACATATTTTGTATATCGAAATTTACTAGTCGTGATGTTTCCGGTATAGTCGTTTAGCTCGTGTATGAAGCTTGGGGTTTACATTTGAATATATTTTCTTCTAAAAAAACCCACAAAAATCATAAGCCATCAGACCACGAACACATTAGCCAGTCAATATTCGGTGTTGAGAGAAATTTTATTCTGTTTGGAAAAATTCTTTGCAAACTCTGACCATATGTGAGTGTGGTGTATGTCGTGCGATTGATGTGTAAACACATGTGTGTAAACATCGCTGATATCTTTCTAGTTTTCTTGTTAGAACTTACCGATTTAAAACAAATACAATGCCACCTGATCTAAGATCTACTGGCGAGAAATGCGACAAAGTACTTACTTATTTGAAAAGTGAGGAGTTTAGTTTGCTAATTAAAAATATAGTGAGTGCTGAGTGTGTAAATTTGAACAACAAGATATGTGATCCTCAAACTGAAATTGAAACACTAAAACAAACCAACATTGATCTAATTAGATTATTAACGAATAGTCCTAATAATAGGAATTCGGAAATTATTGGTAATAATAAGGAAACAAATACAATTTTACTATCCAACAGACAGGAATTTGTCGTTGGGAAGCAAAAAGTTAAACAGAAAAAGCCAGAATTATTTTCAACGTCTAAAAACACAGAAAAATCCATGTCGGAAAAAACGACTAAAGCAATCGAAAATAAAGAACGCTCATCTGAGCAAAATACGGGTGGTGTTGAAATAATAACAGCGCCAACAGCCGCAAATGCGTGGGTAGAAGTATTACCAAAAAAACGCAAACCAAAAAAATTCGACGTAATGCGCGGAACAAGCACTACTGCTTCGATTAAGGGAGTTCAAATTTACAGTCACCTGCATGTATACAACTTCGATCCAAATGTTTCTGCGAAGGAAGTTACTAATTACGTGCTGGCCAAGGAAGTTGAAGGGGTAAAGTGTGAGCCTTTACAGAGTAAATACCCGGATAGATATTCTTCTTTCAAGGTATCGGTTCCGTCACAATTTTTAGAAGTGGTGAACACACCTGAGTTTTGGCCTCAGAATGTATGCGTTAATCGTTTTTTATTCCGCATAGTAAAAAAACCGGAGAAACTTTAATGAGTCTTAAAATTATGCATCAAAACATCAGATCTATGAAAAATAAACTAGCCGAACTGAATGTTGTGCTAGACGAACAAAACATTCAAGTGCTACTTATTAGTGAACATTGGCTATCGCTTGACCAGATACAACTAATAAGGATGAGGGGGTATCAGATGTCTGCATGTAGTTGCCGTGATGCTGACGAGCACGGAGGCGTGGCCATCTATACTGGACCTAACATTAAGTGTAAACTGGTAGATGTGTCCCGTTACAACCTAAAAAATGTTTTGGAGGTGTGCGCGGTGGAACTCCAGACAACGCACCCTATTAAAATCTTAGTGCTCTATCGGCCTCCAAAATCGGACTACAATGTGTTTTTGGAAAATCTATCACAGATTTTGGACAGCATGGATGATGAAAACATTCCCATTGTTGTGGGCGGTGATTTTAATGTGGATTTTCTTGTTCCTTCCTCAATGCGTGAACAGATTAAAGACTTGTGCAGTGTTCATAACCTATTTTGGACAGTGAATCAACCTACACGTGTTTGTGGGGATTCAGCTACCTGTTTAGACATTTTTTTGGTAAATTTCCCTAGTCAATACTTCACAGTCTCCTGCATAGATAACAATTTATCCGACCATCACAGTCAAATTATAAGAGTGATGATACCTTGCACAGATGATGTGAAGGATTACATTTACAGGCACAAATATTCTAACAGTTCGTCAAAATTGTTTGTAGACATGCTAGCAAAAGAATCGTGGCTCAGTGTATATGAATGTGATTGCCCTGACAAAGCGTTTAAAAATTTTCTAAATATCTTTCGTATTACCATAGTTATTGTTTTCCCGTAGTAAAATGTAGTTTGGGCGGGCAATCAACAGCATCTTGGGTTGACTCAGACATTTTTCAGGTGAAAAACAACATGCTGTTCCTCAAATAATTTAGCGCACAGTACCCCGTATTTAAAGACGAATTTAAGCATTATGAAAAATATTACAAGGACTTTCTACACAAAAAACAATACGATATGAATGAAGCACTAATAAGAACATCATCTAATAAAACAAAAGCTGCTTGGTCAGTTATCCACAATAACCTTCCCCAAGTGAGAACCAACATATTTCCAGACTCCAATGAGCAACAGCTATGCGTAAAATTTAATGATTACTTCACTTCTCTTGCTTTAAAGTTCACTCGTGATACCCTAGACGGCAAGGTCAACTGGAGGGAAGTTAGCTCTAATATGCAAACACCAGGCATGGCTTCATCTTTCTATATGTCGCCTGTCTCGGAGAATGATGTAACTGCTACAATAAATGGCTTGGAAACTCAGTCTTCAACCGGATATGACAATATTCCATCATTTGTAATAAAATGCGTCGCTACAGAAATTGCACCGGTGCTGACTTACCTCATAAATTTTTCGTTTGAAAAAGGAATATTTCCTACAGATCTAAAACTTTCGATTGTTCATCCCATATATAAAAAAGGCGATAAAAATCATTTAGAAAATTATAGGCCCATTAGTCTTTTAACAACCTTCTCAAAAATATTCGAACGTATTGTGAACAAGAGCCTAATGAGTTATCTAACTCATTTCAACTTGCTATCCCCTAGCCAGCATGGTTTTCGCAGTGAACGGGGTACCCATATGGCGCTCTTTGAGTACCTGAACAGTATTTATTACTCGCTCGACATTGGCCTCCCCTGTATGGGGATATTCATTGACCTTTCGAGAGCATTCGACTTGGTTAATCACGATATTTTACTTTACAAGCTATCACGATATGGGATCAGGGGTACAGCTCACAAGTGGTTCGAGTCGTATCTCTCTGACCGTAGGCAGAGTGTTAGGGTCGGAACCTGTCAATCAGACTATATTAACCTCAACAGAGGTGTACCCCAGGGTTCAATCCTTGGACCAACACTATTTCTAGTTTATGTGAATGATCTGCCGAACATGCTTCAAAATGTGGAGCGTGTCGTTCTTTATGCAGATGATGTGAGTGTGGTTGTCAGGTCTTCTGAGGTGGCGGATCTTTGTGATCTGGCAAGCGACACTTTCACTAAAATTAATTACTGGATGATGTTCAATAAGTTAAGCCTCAATAAGGAAAAAACCAAATTGGTTTACTTTCATAATAAAATTAAGCATTTACCTCATGTATTAATAAATAATGAGACCTTCCATTGCGTTTCTTCTGCGAGGATCCTGGGTCTGATTGTTAATGAAAACCTAAAGTGGGCCACTCATATTGATAGCGTGTGCAGTACCTTGGCTAAGGCGTGTTTCACCCTGAAGCTGCTCCGCAAAACGTGCAATCGGAGTACTCTATTAGCGTTCTATCACGCCAATTTCGTGTCTTCCATGAGATATGGGGTGATACACTGGGGTGTATCGCCGGAAGTAGTTAGAGTGTTTCATTTGCAGAAACGGGCCCTCAGAATCATCTTTGTGATGGGCTACAGGGACTCGTGCAGGGAACGCTTTAGAAAGGATTCGCTTCTGACTTTTTATGATATTTACATACTTGACCTTCTTTGCTTCGTGTTTAAGCACATGGAGGCATTTTCGAATGGGAATGTAAAGCACAAATATGAAACAAGAACCGACCATTATCTACTACCTACTTCCCATTCTACTACTGTATTCCAAAAAGGTACATATTTTATGGGCTGCAAACTGTATAATAACTTACCTCATAGTATTAAAAGTATCAATAACTTCCCCAATTTTAAAAACAATATTATATATACTTATATATAAACTGTTACAGTTTAAATGACTTTTTATGTAGAAATTTGTAGTATTTCCTTTTCTTTTTAGTGACGTATTTCTAGCGTATGGTATGTGTATTGTGTATGAGCTGCTATTTTTTGTATGTTCAGATAGTATGTACATATACTTGGTTTTTGAAATAAAATATTATTACTATTATTATTATTATTATTATTATTATTATTATTATTATAAACATCTACCATACGATGGAAATTTATATTTTCGACATCTATCGAAATAATGTTCACGATTAGAAATCCATCATTTTTGCACTTGCACATTTTCTGTTTAATAAAAATCTTCTTTTCTTTAGTTACATGTAAGTCTATTTGGGATATTTAAAAATTTTAAACCTTATAACTATACGTTCCTTTACTTCTACCGCCTTACGTTTTTAAACAACTTCCATCAACAATGGCACTACATTAAACCTTGTTTCTTTCATAATGAATAATCATTGCCTCCCTCTTTCGTCCAATATGATCCTGATGATCAGTGAATCTGTGAAACATATGTAGTAGATAGGGTGTTATTAATAATAGAATGATTCCTTTTAACATTCTTTAATTAGCAAAAAGCCGTGACGCAAGCGTTTGTCTATTACACACTGGAAACTTAGTTACCGATATGTGAGATAGACGCGTTCTCGCTTTGTCGGTCAATACATTTTTGTATTGGACAAAAGAAGGAGGCAATGATTATTCATTATTTTTCTGTATCGAAATGATATGATAAACGCTATGAAGGAATCGTTCATTAATAACACAAATCTGCCTGATAATCAGTGAATCTGTGAAACATATGTAGTAGATAGGGTGTTATTAAAAATAGAATGATTCCTTTTAACATTCTTGTTTCTTTCCTGGAAATCTACTTGGTCTTGTATATATCCAAAGTTAAAGTTCTCATGCCGGGATTTAGAACTTATTTGTATAACAGAATTTTATTATGCATTATTACATTATATTTACGACCTGATAACGAGTACGTTCTTCCGTATTTACATTTTAGTTCATCACTATTTTCTTAAAGTATTTCTTCTATAGCTACTTGATATCAAATAGAGATAGAAGGAACATTAGAGATCTGCTGTTCTAGTTTATTTCTAATAAAATTTAATTATTCTACTTTAGTTCGATTTTCTTTTCTATTTGTTGATTAGTTATGTTACTTACAACTTCTTGTAGAGCTTTTATTTCGCTCTTTTTCACTACGAATATTGCAATACTCACAGTAAAAGTAACTCTTATCTGGTTTATCGTGCATATAGAAAAAGTGCAAGATAATTTCAAAGATATGTAACTCGAATAAGTCTTATTTGACCAAGCATCTGTGCATAATCTGTAGCAGTCGATACTCCATACTTTACCAAATGCATAAATCGCAAATATGTTTTCTATCATGTTCGTTATTCTATGATCTTCTTCTATCATAGTATGTTTTTCTCCCATTCCCTAACATTTTTTTCTTTTCTATTATTAGTTTTAATATATGTAATTTTATTCTTTTCGACTACTTGACTACCTTATTTAAAGTTTATCTACTCTTGCAGTTCTAAAAAGCACATTTTCCAAACAAAATTTCTGATAGTATACTCCATCAAATAATTCTACTAAAGATAACTATTTCTAATTTCTAAATTGCTTCTTTATCAACAGTTGTTTTATAATTTTTGCACTGGTTTCCGCTGTATATTGAAGAATTTTTCCTCAACGCTGGACATAAAAATTTAAAGAGTAAAAATTTTCGATACGATGAATCAAAGAAGCAAGTATCTGTATGTACAATATCCATTGTACTTCATTCGCAATATAACGTTTAGATTTATATACTTTTTGCAAAAGTTATAAAACAAACAACGTGTTTTATAACAACTTCCATTTATTGTAAAGCAAAAAACATTGTATATATTTAGAGGATAAGTACTCTAGCTACCAAACACTTAGAAGTGGGAGTTAACCGTACATTTTTATTCATAGTACTTCTGTAGAGCAAACACTTTTCCTTGCCATCCGAATTGTCCAAGCTTAGTGATAAGAAAGACTGAAAATTAAATTTGCCCTTGGCGTTAAAAAGCAACGCTCTGTAGTCGGTGTAACTAGAACATTACATATAATAAAATATACACCCATTTTAAGACAACCAAAAATTCATAGTTTCATCTAAAATTCCGATTCTATTTATCATTTTGAAGTATTTAATGGCCAGATTTATAATTTAAACTATATCTTAAGTTAAACAGAAATTCATGCACGCATTATGTTACAAATCGAGTATCCGGTGTTCTTGTTAAAGATAACTTATTACTGTCAAAACAATTTTTGCTGTTAATTTAATATTTCGAAATGTTCTCTTTGTCCAATTCGAGCTTTCTGTCAGTTTCCAATCAAAACGACTGTATAAGTGACATCCTTCTCAAGTTCTAATTTTTAATGTATTTTATTTATTTATTCAAGAATTTTTAATAACCCAGATCTTTTGTATAATCCGTAATTGATATTAAATGGATAAATTTTCTACTTCTACTGTAACAACTGTTTTAGGATAATTATATTAGAGATAAGTATATATTAACAGCTTTGTACATATGTATGCATATCTGTATATATATATATATATATATATGATAGAAAATATATTTTTAAAGATAACAATAAAACAAATATATATATATACATATATAATATATATATACACATATATATATATATATATATATATATATGTATTACCGCTAAATGAAATGTATGATTATTAAACTTAATTTGTTTTATTGTTATCTTTAAAAATGTATTTTCTATCATTGACAGAACAAAAAATATTTTATAATGATCAATATATTTTTAATCCCTTATTGATACGTGACACTTTTCCATAGGCTTGATAGACAAAATATAATATATCAACTCTTTACTATAATCATTATTATTTTCTACAATTTGTATCGAAATCTGTAAATTCTCACACAGAAAAAACTAAATATATATATATATATATATATATATATATATATATATATATACTAGAAGATATCCAAAAATAAAAACAATTTACAAACAATAGAAATTGCCGATATTTAAAAAAATTTGCGAGTATAACCGCCTTTAAAGTTGAACTTACTTTTAAAAAAAATTCTGCAAATAACACTAACAATTCTATGGAAATCATATATACGCCTTTTATATTAATATATATATGTATGATTTCCATAGAATTGTTATAAGTAGTAGCAAAATAATAAATATATAATGTATTAAGAAGATTATATGCCTATAAATTCGAAATATATAAATTCAAAGTATTATGTACTATTATATTACGCAATATTATTATATTATGTACTGTTTCCTTACGTCTGTGTAGATTTATTATAATTATAGCTGATCTAACACTTTTTTACTATATATGAGGTGTATTGTAACAAACTTTATTTTTTCTGTTCAAACGGATATTGCTAAATGTAAATAGATATAAATTTTAGATTTGTATTCTTAGGTAAATTTGATAGAGGCTGTTGATGATTAAGTTAATTACTTAAGGTTGATGTATAACTCCTTTCCACCTTAATTTCCGTGTTCCGTATTTTATATTTCAATAATAAGTTGTCATCATCAGCAGATAATTAAACAATGTCGCACCTGGAAACTACGGCGTTTTGGCTTTTGACGATACAGATCGTGTATGGAATTTGTATCGTGGGAATTTTGCCGTGATATCCAGGTGCGACACTGTTTAATTATCCACTGATGATGACAACTTAGTTGTCGAAATACGTGTACAGAATATGAAAAATATTATTGAAAAGGGTTATAACATATATTAATCTTAAGTGATTAAGATTTTGTATTCTTGCTATAATTACTGTAACAACAAAATATTTTATTATGAAAATATTTTTGTGCTGAATATATTTTCATGAAATAGTTTTCATTAAGACTATTTTCTTTTTTTTACAAAAAAGGAATTTTTAAAGAAATTAAATTTTAGAAAATGTGTTTGTGGAGGAAAAGCCCCATGTGTTCACCAAAAAAAATTCCCTTATGTCTATCTGAACGCACTGAATGCTAAACCCTCGTCTATTATCATAATTATATACAAAGCATCGAAAAACAATACAGCTATTATGAAAATATTTTTGTGCTGAATATATTTTCATGAAATAGTTTTCATTAAGACTATTTTCTTTTTTTTACAAAAAAGGAATTTTTAAAGAAATTAAATTTTAGAAAATGTGTTTGTGGAGGAAAAGCGCCATGTGTTCACCAAAAAAAATTCCCTCATGTCTATCTGAACGCACTGAATGCTAAACCCTCGTCTATTATCATAATTATATACAAAGCATCGAAAAACAATACAGCTGCATCTAACATTTAAAATATACCACTTAAATATTTATATTACATTACTGTACGTCAGATTACAATTCCTGTTTATAATTGAACAAAGTAAAACTAAAAGAAATATCTTAAACAGCTACAAGATAAACCATTCGAAGTGTTTTACAAAGGACAATAGCATATACATACATACATACTTATGTATATGTATATAATTTCAGCTAAATTTGTGGATTCGACTAAAGATATGGAAACTGTATTTTATGTTTGGAGTTCTTTTGACATTTTTTATTCTTATATGTTACATATTGTCTGTTCGTGTTTTAAAATGGGATTAAAAAGTATATTTATATATCTTATATACAATATATCATATTTTTTGTTCACTATTTTCTTTCTTATCTTTAAAGTAATTACGATCAAATATAACACCATCATGACTTGACCCTATTATAGAATTGCATTAAAATTGGGAATTAATGATGAAATCGCCTTCTACTATGAAACACTTTAAAATATATATTTGCTATTTGATATAAATTCGTTCTATGTATTGACAAATATGTGGAAAACGTACCACCGCCCAAAGTCAAACTCACACTTGAGAGTGCGTGTTTGGCTTTCGACGGTATAACGGACTTTGCTACTATGTGAGTTTTGTTATGATTCAAGGCGCGTAACTGTGATTATCTGCTGATTATGACAACTTAGTTATCGAAATACGTATACAGAATATTAACGTGGAAAGGGCTTATATTAACCTTAATTGATTAATTTAATCCAATCACGGTTTCCTTTAAAATTTATCTTCGAAATTTTGTATACATACATATTTCACTTCTAGGTCAAACGCATACTTAAGGTAGCGTAAACGGAACCTTGACATATTGTCCACTTCAAGTTTCAGAGACCTTAAGGTTGTGCTCAAGCATTCGCAGTGCCTTAAGAAACCCGAACTAACATGACTGAAATTTCGGTGTAGTAGTGACTATTTATTTCATCACGGCAATACACTATAATGTTCCTAAAAACAATATATTTCCATAAATTCCTGACATGAACAACTTACACTTAATTGAATATTGGTAATTTAAGCAATCTGAATAAAACACCCGCATTTTATGTTCAAAACGTTTTTGAAAACATTTCTAAAGAATTTTTCAGATATTAGCTACATAATTCTACTAACAGTCGAAGTTATATAGAACAAGTTAATACTATTTTGTATTCTTGCTTCAAGAACTTATACCACGTATAAAAAATCTGCCATTATCGCTATACACAAAAATTTAATCTCTACAACTGGTTAATTTCCGTAAACGCATAAATAAATATATTTCGCGTAGTCATACTTTGAAGGTTATATGTTCGGAATGTAGGTAAACCACTAAACGAATAATTAATAGTAATTACAAATTTATCTGGCACTATTATTAAAAATATCAGCATTTTATTTAAATATTAAACTGAACAAAGCATTTTCAACAAATTTTTCTCATTTACAAAATTAGTTTACAGATAAAATAAAATATCCGAGTGAGATAAAAATTGGTAAATTCTTTAATGTACACATTTTTCTTCTTTTTTCCATAAACTCCTTTAAATCAATGAGTACGTAAAAACGTGTGAAAGCCACTATGCAAAATTATACTTTTTTTAAGATTATTAGAATTGTATTTTGTAGTTTGTCAAGAATTACTTCTTTCTAGTAATTTTAACAGGTATCGATGGCACTGAATCCACAAAATGACTTCGTTCGCATATACAGATCATACACTAACAACTAAAAATAGCTACAAAATTCTTTCGCGTTTCTTTAAGAAAATAATTTTTTATACGAAATGCTTTCTTCCAAATTTTTTTGACAAGTAGTGAGAATGGAAAAGAAAAACGAATTTTTTAAATACAAAATAATTTGTATTTTTCAATATATTCTCCTAAAAGAGCAATACATTTATTCTAAAGGTGCTTCAATACCCTTACGCCATCTCTAAAATGCGATTCCGGAAGGCTTGCTAAATACTCATTTACGAAGATGATAAGCTCGTCGTAAGACGAAAATTTCTTTCCACCTGGTGCCGTTTTCAATTTTAGAAAAAGGTGGAAGTAGGAAGGGCCTAGACCCGGCGAATAAGGCGCATGCGGTACTAATTGGAAATGCAACTCGTGGATTTTGTACATCGCAACTGTGCTGGTATGCGAAGGAGCGTTGTCTTGGTGAAACAGAATCTTTTTCTTTGCCATTCCTGGCCGTTTAGCACGAATCTCAACATTTAATTTTTGTAGAAGTTCTGCATAATATTGTCCGTTTATTGTGGCATCTTTCTGAAGGTAATCAATGAGCAAAATGCCATCACCTTGTTTGGCGATAAAGTGGGTTTCGCTTTCTTTGGAAGTGCAGAATCACGTTCTAACCATTGTTTCGACTGTTGTTTAGTTTCAGGTGTACTGTAGTGTATCCAAGTTTCATCGCAAGTAACAAATCGCGAAATGCGGAAACGAGTGAACTTTTGTTCAATCGTAAGCAATCGCGGCACACATCTTGCCGAAAGCTTGGAAAGGCCCAATTCTTTCGTTAAAATGAGGTGTACGCATTCTGTTGAAATGTTTACCATGTCTGCCATCTCTCTTACTTTGAGTTGTCGATCTTGCTTAATAATATTATGGATTTTTATAATCATTTCCTTAGAAGTCACGATTTTGGGTGCTCCAGAGCGCGCTTCATCAACACAGCTGGTTCTACCATGTTTAAATTCATTTACCCATCCACTTATTGTGGCGGTTGATATAGCAGATTCACCTAATGTTTCCAGTAACTCATCTTTTATTTCGGTAGCTTTCAGACCATTAATTACGAAGTATTTAATCACCGCACGATACTCTGCTTTTTCCATTTGAACAAAATGACGTGTTGCTTCTTTTTCAAGCAGCCTTCAAAAATAAACTAATCAACCGATTTATCTAAATATCGGAATGTAAACATATAAATAGACAACCTAAATTACAGTGCATTTGTTTTACCAATTAGAGCGCCACTTATGTGTCATTCTCACTACTTGCTAAATTATACTCATATTTTCTCGGGTTCTAAGACGAGTGTGAATTGTGTCGTTTCTCGACGTTTCAACGAGATCGCACTTGTCATATTCTAAGACTGGTCTATTGCTTAATGAAATTGAATGTCGTCTGATGCGTTTCCAGTAGCGCGCCTATGTGTGCGTTGCTTTATTGACGTCGCGCGTAAAGATCATCTGATGCGTATCTACTTCTTCTTCTTCTTTATACAATCTCTTGAAAATGAACTTAGTTCCGTTTATTCGAATTCTTTATAAAGGTTTAATTATGATGAAAAATAGAGAGAACCCAGAGGATACATTAGGGTGCGGGCTCTTCAAAAAACATAATGATTTTAGTTATATTGGTTGTACCGTTCGTGAAGATGAATGCATCATTATTTGAAGTAACTAATGTCTTGAGGGAGCTTATGAAGTCCGTGGAGGAAATCCGTGTTATTTCGTGAAATTAGAGAGTTTTCATTGAGGGGGATGTTATGGAAATACGTCCTGGAAAGTTGTTTAAAAAATTCGTGTATAATAGGTAGATTTAGGTGTTGGTGGATTCTGGTATTTACTCGTATAGTGAACCAGCGTGCGTCGAGAATAGTTCTGATAACTTTATTTTGCTTTTGTTATAATGTCTGGATATGTGATTTGGCAACATGACCCCATATCGGAATTGCGTAGGTCATGGTACGGATGATGGTTTGCTTGACGAGTAACAGTTTCAATTTAATGTATAATTTGCTTTTACTGTGACTGCAGAGGTGTACACTTACAACCAATGGATCTGCTAGTCAGTTTAGATGTCACATCCTTATTCACACAAGTACTGATCACAGAGACCTTCTTCATATTAAACAACAAGTTCTAATACAAACACTCGAAGTAATAGAATACTGCCTGGTAAATACCTATTTCACTTACAACAACCAGAAATACCGACAAGTCGAAGATGCACCGACGAGATTTCCTCTACCACCAATTACTGCCAACGTTTTCATGATAAACTTCGAAACAAAGGCGTTAAATACCTGCGCAGACAAACTTTTCTTGTAGCTGTGATATGTCGATTATACGTTCGTGATCTGGACACATGGCAGAGAGAAACTCGAATGCCGGCAAACAAAATCAGCCGCATAGAATGTATATGAAGACGCAATTCAACACTGCTTTTACTACACATAGAAAGATAGCTGACTAAATAGGTACGCACTTATCGAGAAACGATTAACATCATCGTTAGCACAACATAGGCTCTCAATAAGACATTCTATCAATTTCGACAATACCAAGAGAGAAAAACCTAAGAATTATAAGAGAAACAATCGAGATAGAGAAGAGACCTAACAGCCGGAGTAAACGTGACGACGGCAAATACAGAATAACACTGGAATGAACCGCGACAGACAGTAATGCTTACATAATCATACGAACCGACTGCAGAATACACAGATATCGGAAACGACAAGGCAAAGTCAGGAACGTGTAAGTAGTACGGGTGTGAATTCGTTGAAACGTCGAAAGAACGGTGCTTCTCAGGATGCAACTCATACGCGTCTTTGAACCCGAAAAAATACATCTTCATATATATATATATATATATATATATATATATATATATATATATATATATATATCGTCTAGGTGTTTAATAAAAAAAGTTCTATTTATAAGCTAGCTAATTATTTTTTATTTATTTTAATTTTATTTAATATTTACATATTTTACTTCTAAGCCCTTGTTCACTTTGTTGACGACACTATGAACTTGTTCGATGTCATATTTGCTCCTAAAGTCAAACTAATGGTCAAGAATTAGTTATAATTCTCAATACGAGTAGGTCATAAATTTATTGTTCCGTAGAATATTTAGGCTTTAGTATTTATAAATATAAGAAAAAAATGATGCGTTAATAAAACTAATACCTTAATTCAACAACACTCTACTTAACGATATTTTATTTTAATTTTAGAGAAATTCAATTATAAAGACAGACAGGCTCGATAACATTGTTGGTTTTCCAAGTAGTTCAAATTACAAAAGTTCATACTTATAAATAATTTTAAATCAGATTTAATAAACTTTTTTTAAATATGATACATAAAGATTAAGACTGCATAACAATGAACTTTTTTATTATTTTATCAAAAATAATTTAAGTGCCATATCTAAGATCATCAATAAAAATCCATTAATCATTGTATTAATTTTCAAATGTTGAATAATATAATAATAATCTTTTAGATTATATTGAGTATAAATAAGTTTCTTTTATCTCCGATCCTTAACGATGTAATAAATCAAATACAACATATTATGATGACACTAGTAGATTACTTTCATTTCTTAAAATAAAACTAATATTTTATTTTACTCACCCAGATTGTAAGTCGTAGATTGTGTATTGGGCAACGGACGAATGCCTAAATACCTAGAAACAAGTTTTTCATAATTATAGATATACGGTAACAAAACTCACTCACAGATTGGGGATTGTATCGTATTAATACGTAATTACCATCTGCAGATATAGTATAAGAAGCGTCGGAATAATTATCCTGAAAAAATAAACTTAGAATTAAAGACAACTTCTAAAATTATTTTCATTCCTTTATTTTACCAAAACAGTGCTGGCAAAGAAAGGCTCTGTAGTCGACGTCTCTGCATTGAATTTTAAAATATCTTGAGTTGTTCTATCTTGGTAATGAAAGGTAGCATCTAAAATAAATATAATAGTTGATGTATTTATAAAAATAATATTATACGAATTACAATATGAGAAGTGTTTCAAATAAACATTTATTATTTTCAAACTAAATTCAATTAAATAAGCCAAGTAAGCAAATTAAAATATTTATAATTTTATGTAATTCGTCAAAACGTTAGACATTAAATAAAGAAATCTTAAGTTGAAGTTTTTAAAAGAAAAAAATCTAATAATACGAAACAGTTTTATAATTTAGTTATACTAAATTTAAAATTATTACAGTTCATCGGTTCTAAGTGAAATATGTAATAACCGATTACTTATGTGACCATTTCTCTATAAAATGATGGCGAACCAATAGTAAAACTTTTTTTAAATCTTTTCTCGGTTACTTAGTATAGGAATATATATATATATATATATATATATATATATATATATCTCTGTGTGTGTGTGTGTGTGTATACGATTCGGTATTTATAATAAACGATTTCTGTATTTGGGAATATGTTGTGTGGTTCATAAATGAGCATTTTGCATGGCACTTCAAAAAATATGAATATTGTAGAAATACATACTTTATAGCAACTCTCAATTTATTGAAGTGTGTTACTTTTCTATTACCTATATAACATAACTAAAGAACATCTTACAATTCTTCCGAATATATATGTGCAGAGAAATTTCGTTCGTTTGTCTATACAATTTGAATATATAATTTTCGTACATTCCCCCAAATAGGACGCGTTATAGACAGAAGCAGGATATAAGAAATGAGTGTTATGTCTTTGTAATTGCTTTGAATTTTAAATTAATAAATCTTGTTATCAATTTATTAAGAAAGAATTCGCATTTTCATATTTATTTTATGAAATATTGGTATATTATAAAGGGTACTAGGAAAGTTTTGCAATATAACGCAACAATGAATCGTAGGAAGCTGCTTGTTGCTGCATCTTGAGACATGTGCTTGCAATGGCATCGTGGTCACGAAATGAGATAAGGGCAGTTTTGCGTTATAATTTCGTGCGTGGTTTAAACATAGACCACTACTTCAAAGAAATGACTCTTGCACTAGATGATGTTTGTCCACATCGCACAACGATATTCAGGTGGTATAGAGAATTCCAAAGGGGAAATTTAACTGTGGAGGATGCTAAGAGGCCGAGAAGGCCACGAACGTCAGTTACGGAAGAAAACGTTACTACTGTGAGGAAAATGCTTGGCGAGGACAGGTGAGTGACCTACCAACAGATAGAGGGTACTTCAGGACTAAATGCACCAGCAATTCGTTCGATTCTGCATGATCATTTTCACGTGAAGAAAGTTTGTTCTCTCTGGATGCCGCATCGACTGACTGAAGAGCAGATGACCCGACGTGTGACTTGATGCCGGTATGTGAACAACATCGTGACAGGTGACGAGACTTGGCTATACTATTACGATGTGCCGACCAAAGCCCAAAACAAAGTTTGGGTCCTAACCCGCAGTTGTCAGAAAATCCCGATCTGTAAAGAAGAAAATGGTAGCTGTATTTTTCAAATCGAGTGGAATTGTGGAACGCGTCGTTTTGGACACACAGAAGACAGTCCCAGCTAAGTTGTATACTGAACAGAGTCTACCTAAAATCATTGGATCTATGAAAAACTTGCGGCCAAAGTCAAGAATGGACGCCTGGTTCCTCCATCACTATAATGCTCCAGCTCACCGCGCCAAAGCCTGCACCGAATATTTGACCACGACAGGATTGAAACTTCTCAAGCACCCTCCCTACAATCCAGATCTTGCTCCCTGCGTCTTTACACTGTTCCCGCATGTGAAAATGAAGCTATAAGGGAAGCGGTTTTCTGCGGGTTTAGGACAACGAGTGTGCTTTACTCCCTAGTGAAACTTGGCAAAACTGATTTAAAGATTGGTTTCGGAGGATGGAGAGATGTATTGAGTGTAGAGGAAATTACTTTGAAAAAATAAACAAAGCTGTATTGCAAAACTTTCCTAGTATCCTTTGTATTAAGACACTTGCAATTGCGTTTTTCATTCTATCATATTTACTTAACTTTATACTTAATAAAAAATAAAAAGAAAAAATAACACATGGAGACCTATTTACGTCTTGTGTTTATACAATACAATGTCCAAGCCTTCTTATACGAATTCAATTAACTCGAACATAAATGTTCTCCTGATTCCCCTATTCCGTACTGCCTAATAAATCGAATCATTTCAAAGTTCTTTCTATAGACACTTTTAGTAAGTAGTATAGAGTATAATAAGTAAAACGAACTAAATTTCTCGGTATATGAAATCTATTGCAAAATAAGTTTAATGAATATATGTATATATTGAAAAAATGGCTAAATGGCATTAAAACATTTAAAACATACTTAAGACATATAGGCCCGAAGTTTTTGTCGCAATCTTGTAAATATTTATTGTGTATTATAAAACAATATAGTTACTTTCGTATATCTATTCGTAATCATATTTCATTCAGACTATTTTACTTAGCATTTAATGGTGGCTCTAAATATCTACATCAAGTATCCGTATACTTCGTTTCGCGACGTATATTTTCTTCAAATATTAATATAATACATATTTATAAAAAATAAATAAATGAAAATTAACAATTTCTTTCACATTAAACATAATTTTTCCCTAAAACGGATAGCTTACATTAAAACAGAAAGAATTGCACTTAATGTAGGATATGAAAACAATACATTGGCTGCTTGGAAGAAAATCGACCTATTATTGCATGATCAACTAATTTTATACAAACAAGTTCTTAATTCTATCTGGATTTACAGCATATGCTCGTAGCTCTATTAAATTAGCGCTAATAAAATATTAAAGAATACCGTGGATGCACTCTGGTACATGAAAAACAATGGTTTCTAGAAGGATCTAGGAATAAACCTTGCGACTGGAGAAATTAAAAGATTTGACAATACGAAGATAGAGCACCGGCTCAAAAGCACCAAGCTCTTCAAGTTAGTTACACAATGTAAGTGCAAAAACAGTATGTGTGCTAGTGTATAGACGGTTAGTGTGTAATCGCAAACTAGCACCATTGAGTGAACTCTTAGATTTTAATATCTATTAACTTACATTAAAATTATTCATTAGTCTAAATAAAAACTATTTTCAGTAAACTAAACGTCTGTAGCGTAAATAAATAAATACTATGTGGCTGGTGTATAATTTACTGATTTTTCATTAATACAAACTTAAAACTCTGCACCACACTAATATTAGTCAAAGAATATTGTTTCTCGCTGTTTATTGCCTAGTCTTTCCAATTTTTCACCTTCACTTTCCTCAAATTTTTTTCACTTCCTCTACACATCTTTTTCTGAACCCTCCTCTTCTATAACCTCTTTCTCCTGCTCGTGGGATTGACGTAAATTAATTCAGCCTCGCTATATATTCTAACCAATTGGCTTTTCGTTTTCTCACCAATTAAACAATGCTTCCTTTTACACAATTCTTCTACATCTCTATATATTTTCGTCATAAATTCTCTTTCGACTTTAGTTTCTCCATATTTATTTTTATTTGTTATTTTTCATGCATAGGTAACAGTAGCTCATATTACTGTTTGGTACATTCTCGTACATATGGCTCTTGACATTTCTCTCACTTTTAAAGTCTTTACTCCCTTTGACCGCTTATTTTCTTCGTCACGTTACATGTTAGCGTCAGTCGTAAACAAGGTTTTCCTCTACTTTCTGTATTGAGAACGTTTTTATTTTGTGCACAATGTATGACTAAAGTAAATTTGCTATCATTAATTGTCACATTTTCTTAACAATATTTCAAATATACGTCGTATTTTTTTCTTGGACTCTCCTGAATACCATAAAATCGATGTATTTTAGGTACTAATGTGTAAAAGCAAATATCGAATCTTCACTCGTTACCTTACCCTTACTCATAATAATTTCGTGCATTATATCAAACGGAATTACGGATCGTGGGTCTCCTTGTTCCATCTTTATGCTAAATTTCCCCATCCTTCTTTCGTTCATTACTATGTCATTTTCCTACCTGTTATTTCCACTAACACTTCAGCTTTTATGGTACTTCGATTTTCTAATTAATCTACTGGAATCGTACATTTGTCTCGTAATCAATAAAGAGGAGATGCAGGCCTAGATTTTACATATACCTGTTCTGTTAAACCTTCATTACGACAGTTAAAAGCCATGCTTTCATGGGCTGTGTGGCATGTTCTGCCGTCTTGTTGGAAACAAATGTCGTCGAGATCACGGGCTTCAATTTTAGGTAACAAATACTCCGTTATCATGCGCTATTCACAGTTACATTAGGGCCGTCTTCATTTGTGAAGAAATATGGACCGATGATTCCACTTGGCCATAAACCACACCAAATCGTGGTTTTGTCTGAATGTAATGGCAGTTCTTGAACCTCTTCGGGTGACTCTTCACTCAAAATACGGAAATTGTGCTTTATGACGTAGCTATTAAGCCAGCCTCAACGCTGAATAAAATTTTAGTCTTAGACAGTGGATCTTTTTCAAGCTTTTCAAGAGCCGAAAGACTGAAACAGTGACGATTCGAAAGGTCGGCTGCTTTCAATTCTTGACCGAGTCGAATTTTGTATGCTTTTAAACCAAGATCCTTACGTAAAATAAGCCAAGTTGTGGCATACGACAAACCAAGCTGTTGAAATCTACGTCAAATCGATTCTTCACAGTTATCGCGTACACTCTTAGCTACTATATTTTCTTCACTACGTACTGGATGTGGTCTATTTGGGCGCGTATTATCCAATAATGAATATTGCGTTTCAAATTTTTCGATGGTATAGCGAACTGTGCGTTCCGTAGCTCGATTATATAGACCATAAGTTTCTGTAAGCACACGAAACACGTTTTTAGTGGAACGCTGATTTTCGTTATACAGCTGAACTGTGCTGAGTTGCATCTTTCTATAGTAAGATGTCACACAATACTTAACTAAGACATTCTGAAAGCTTGACACGATTCACGCTTTATCCGTCAAAAGGTCGCTATTGAAAAAAGTACATCATAATGAATCACCCATTGCAATATGCTCCATGGTACTGAAAAATGTGTGTATTTGTATGTACATATGTAGTTACTGACGGATCACATATAAACAATATCTTTTTAGTTTTTATAAAGAATGTTATTTATCATTATGATTTGTGTATGCATGTAAAATTGAGTAACCTCCAAAGTCTTAATACAGATTTACAACAAAACTGTTAATATTATTTATTTTTAAATTTATTAAGCATTTATTTTCTTGTGTTTGAAAATATTGTTAACAATTAGACATTATTAAAATCACTAATTTCTTCAAAAACTATTCACGTATTAGTTTTTATGTAAAATCTGTATCGTTAATCAAATGAAGAAGGAAAGCTCGTGGGAGAGAAGACATATTTGGCGATGTGTGCAGTTAAATATGTGGGAATAAATTTGTTTGGATTTTATAAATGTCAAGATAATTTTGTGGTACACATAAAGATCATCAGAGGATATCGCTATTGTATATTTATTTGAATTTCATTTTAATCCTACTTAATAACCGTAACTAACATTTAAGTACACCTCTATAATAAATTTTTATTGATATTTGACTCGCTTTTGGCAATAGACAAGGTTCAAATGAAAAAACTGTATAAGAATGAATACATATGTTATAAATACATACAATTATAAAAATATTCATGCTTGAATTGAATATTAATAATAATATAATAAATTAGAACATGGGCGAAAAATAAATAGTACATAACTGACAATTTTATAAATGTTTTTCGTTTACAAATTTCCATAAAGAAAAACATTTATAATTTAACATTTACTACTTATTTAACAAATAAGTTAGATTATATTGCAATAATAAACTGTGATCATATTATATTTTTCATTATAATCCGAAAAAAATTACGGTCGAGAGGTTCGCTGCTAAAGCGTGTTCCAAATGGCGCGGTTTTTTTTAAGAATAAATAAAATATAGATGGCGCACTTAATTTGTCTGGGTATGTGGGCATTTAAAAAGTGTGATGTATGACACTTATAAAAATGGCTTCATATACGGTACAACAACGCGTTCATATTGTTGAATTATTTTATGAAAATCAGCGTTCTTTGAAAAGAATTTTTAGAAAATTACGTGAATTTTATGGTTTACATAATCGTCCATCTTAAAGCACTATTGGTCAAATTATTAAAAAATTTCAAGAGACCGGTTCCATGGGAGATCAAAAAAGTGAAAAATACTGTCGTAGTGGTCGTTCACAAGAAAATATTGGTTTGGTTCGTGAAAGTGTTGCTGAAGATCCTGAAATGTCCATTAGACGACGTTCACAACAACTTGGACTTAGTGGATCAACAACATGGCGTATTTTACACAAGCATTTAGCTCTGAAGGCATACAAAGTTCAAATAACACAGGAACTGAAGCCATTAGATCATTTAAAACATCGTTCATTTGTCAATTTCATCAATGAACAACCAGCTGAATTTTCTCAAAAAATAATGTTTTCCGATGAGGCACGATTTGAACTTGGTGGTTATGTTAATAAACAAAATTGCCGTATCTGGGGTGAAGAAAATCCACGAATTATTCATGAGAAACCTACGCATCCTGACCGAGTTACTGTTTGGTGTGTCTTATGATCAGGTGTTGTAATTGGACCTTACTTCCTTGAAAATGCTGCTGGTGAAGCTATAACTGTCAATGGTGATCGATATCATCGGATGATAACCGAATTTTTGTGAGCTGAATTAATGAATATTGATCTAGAGAATATGTGGTTTCGACAGGATGGCGCTACACCTCACTTTGCACACGAATCAATTGATTTATTGAGAGAAAAATTCCCTGTACGTCTGTGGAGCTGCAAGAGGAGACATTTGGCAGATAATATTTTTCGCATATGAATGTCATAACTGATACTTCGATTACCAATAAAAAGTTTTTGAAAGTGAATGGAAATTATGTGTTTCATTTATTCTTTAAAAAATATCGCGAAATTTAAAACAGCCTTTATATTAGCAGTTTTACTATATTTACAACAAAAGTCTTCATTCTAGGGTTCTCGTTCTCTCTATTTGCATAAACCTTGCCACTATTAGATTTTTAAAGTGGTATAAATCAATGTTGGGAGTTTCTTGTGTCCTCTATAAGAATATCAGCACTTCTTGACTTTACAATAATCTGCTAGTAAACCTATGTCGATTTAAAAAATTTCTTATATCGACTCAAAAATTTGCTATAAATTTGGGCGCATATATTTATTGAACCGTTTTGCTCTGTTTTGGAACAATCTCCTGTCATTTTCTAAACTCGCCTTCCATATGTTTACCGGTTATTTTGAAGTGCCTTTCGCGCTGCAAGAGGGTTTTCTCCAATGAAAATCATTTACGAAATATGTTAACTAGTGTATTAACTTTTTGATTTCCCTGGCGATCTTCATATATATTATATTTTTGTGACTATTGACTACTTTTTAGAGTTGTGTTTTTACACAATGGTTAGTATCTTTAATACTTTTTTAGTTATATAAAAAAAAAACTAAACCAAAAAGCCAAAAACACTGAATCTTATTTAAGAAAATTTTATTTAAAATAAACGTATAAATAGTTTTATTCTGTATATTTATTGTTCTAATGCAATTACGTAATTACACTACTTTTATTTGACGTAATATAATGTCTACAGTAATTTCAATTTCCATAGTTGCTGCCATATTTAGACGTGAGAATGTTTCTGGGTCTCTGTTAACCTGATGCTTTGCCTTTATTACATTGTATGTACGCACGAGGAGCCTTCAACGTATACTCGATATTAGCATGAAGAAAATTATAAATAAAATTAAATTTATTTTTATTTTTCAATACAATCCCCATAGACTCAATACATTTATTACATTTCGAAATTGACATTTCAATACCCTGTATAAAATAACTCCTCTTTGTCTGAAAAATGTGCATTTATTGCCGCTTTAAGTTCTTCGTCATCGAAAATCGCTTCCTACGAAGATCTTGCTTCAAATTAGGGGATAGATTTATCCTTTTTTATGTACTGAATCACCAAAATTCCTTTTTAGTGCCAAAACACTGCGGCCATGACATTTTCGGTAGACGCATGACTTTCTTTGGGGGGGGGGGGTCTGTACTCTTCTTATGCCACTACATGGACTCCTGCTTACTTTCGGGGGTCATCATTATGGCCCCGAAACTAAGCAGGAGTCCATGTTTCATCTCCAGTAACAATTCGGTTAAAAATACTTGACGCATCTTCACCCTAAAGCTCTAAAAATTCTCTACAGCATCCAACTCGCACTTGTTTCTAATTTTCGTTGACTCGGGATTGCTAACGAACTAATGATCGCACCTATATGAAATTTTATATTTATACCCTCAGATAATGTTATTCTCTAATGAATTTGTCAAATTACATACATCATTAGTAAATCACCCCGATAACAACAATACATCGTACATGTAATCTATACTTTTTCAAGTAAATTACACTAATCTACAAATATTAACCACTTTCAATCATTAAAAATATGTTGAAAATATAAAACGGTGAAATCAAACAGAAACTGAATCCTTTATTCTTTGAAATCACTTAACGAAAAGTCAAATCTGTAACTAATTCCAAAGTAGTACCTTTTTAACTCCAAGAATTCACTTTGACAGACTACCAGCCCAGCAGCGGCCCTCTGGCGTTATATAAGGGCTGTCGGGGGTGACACAATACTTTCACGATATTATGCAATCTTTCAAACATTGAAATAAGCACAGTACTGTAGCATATTGACGCCATAGGAAAAACTGAATAATTGAATGGCCGTGAATTTTTCAGAGAAACGATTGGGGTCGATTATATGCGTGTTCTTTGTGCTTGATACACAAAGTTACGAACATTTTCTAGATTGATTAATGAGGAAAATGGATATTATATACAATTGCAGGACATCCCAATAATTTAAAAAACGTATGGTCCCAAAATATGATTTGATTCTCTCACTCATCCACAGAAACTTACGATAACAGTTTGATAGTGTACACGCAGACATGACGTTTACTCCTTATTCAATTGGGAAAGCATAACATCAAAGGGATACTGAAATATACCCAGCATATGCAAGATTGAAAATACAACAAGCAGGTGCTTATTCTGTTACACAAGACCCAATATATAAGAAACAACGGCAAATTTAATGATTTTATTGCGGAGACGCTACTAAAAACGTCTTCATCGTCTCTTGTTAGTAGAAATCTATGCAAACGCATGCAAATTATTTTGATTAATAATAAAGTAAACGCTATTAAACGTCTCAGATGTAATCTAATATTCTCTGTGCACCAACCTAATACTTAAATAAACTTAATATGCATAGCCTTATTTCGTATTCTAATTTATAGAGTAACTAATGGTACCATAACGAATACAAATGTCACGTCTAAAATGAAATAATTTCACGTGTTGTGTAATTAAAATGTTACAACGTTAAAAAAGACTTAAATTTAGAACACGGTCAATCTGCTAGAATAGACTATTTAAAAAGAAAAGATGGAAACAAAGAGTATCTGTAGATACCGATTTAAAAATAATCGATAAATATCACAGCTCTGCGGTGAAGAAATGTTTAAGGACGGACTAAAGGAGCTAAGAGAAGAAGCGTAACGCGGAAAGTAAAATTAAGGGACAAATTCAATTACTGTTGCCACTAGATTCCTTAATAAAAATGCTGAAAATAGTAATATTTTACATAGAAATCATTTAACTAATAACTTATTGAATATAATTTTAAATTAAATCGATTTTCGAAAGACCATTTTCAGAAAACCACGTTTTCTATAATAACTCCTATTACAATCGATAATCCGTCAATTAGAAACTTCGATAAATTCAGAAAAATTTTACTCGCATATTATTTTAATTTTATGAGGAGGTTATTTTTACAAAAACCGTCTCTTTCTATTAAAAAAGGCTTTGTTTAGTGATTTAACTGTTTATACAAGGACACGGTAGGTTTTTTTTGATATTTATACATTTCGAGTTTTCATATCATACGCCTCACCAAACTAAACGCCATTCAATGCCGATTCCCAGCAACTAACTACATACATTATATTATTTTGTTTATTAAAGTTTCATTTGTCTTTGAAGATTCTTTTACCACAAAACAAAATATTACGATAGCCCTGCATAGTAATATTTGTGTTATTCTTTCTTTTATTGCATCCTATTACGTGCGTAAATCATTTTTAATGGACCCTGGCAAACTTCGTTTTGATATATTTATTTTTCGAATCATTTTATTTTGCTTTCGCAGCAGATTCCGAAGAAATTTTGCATGTGCCACCTCACTGTCACAGTAATCCAAACTGTATGTGACAGGACTGCTCTCGATTCCGTCGTCTTCTTTATAAAGTTTTATCGTCCTATACACAAATCTTAAAGTTATTTATAGAGGTTTCAACAAATTGAACATCTCGTTGACCATTCCTTCGCATCTGTGTAATATTATTACTGCAATATGATTCTCTTTGATAGCCTACTCCACTTCGTAGAGATAAGCTTTAACTGTTATCGTCTTATTACCTGCCTGCAAGAGCAACTACAGATAACAGTAAATAGATGTCCTCTCTCGTAAACTCGACATTTCTTAAAAATGCTTTATTTGTATTTAAACAATAAATGAATACTATTAATATTAAGGATAAGACTCGACGCTACAGTAAGCAACAAAAAACCCACGCAATTGCGATTGTTAATTATACGGAACAATTTAATTACCTAAAATAGTAGATACGAAACATTTACTTTAGATGAGGTCTTAGACTATTATTATATATTGCGAAAAATTTACAGAGTATCATTGTGATACAATTTCATTTGATTTAATTTTATGTATAGCATTGTAAAGCCACGTTAGACAGTATAGCACAACCTAAACAAATATGTGTATGTAGAAGTGAAAAAATGAAAAATACTTACATTAAAAATATTTGTACACGTGAAATTGAAAGAATAAAATTCGATGAAATTTCTTTTAGAAAATTGAGAAACAAATACGAGCAAATAAAACATTAGAAAAAAAATCTAGCATAAAGGGAAATTCTAAGGAAGAATAGATTTATTTTCAAACGAAACGTACAACACTTTGAAAGTCCCACCATTGTGAAAGCGTTAGTTTGTTCTGATGCTTGTCTGTTCGATGGCGTTTAAGGTGAATTTTCAAACCGGAACCAAGACTGTTTTCACCCCACATTGTTGTAAGCAATCAAATTCTCTTCATCATTTGTCATAGGAGCATATTGCTATTGCTTATATGAGCGGTCAAGTGATTTCACGAGGAACCCAAACATCGAGCTTGCTAACATATCCTAACTTTTCAAGTGATGGTGAACGCATAAATGAGGATGTTTAACGTTTCTGGGTGAGTTTGATTCGATCAAATCTGTTATTATTATTTTATCAACCTCAGTGACTTTCTTGACCAAGGAGCATTGTTAGGATTAAAATCAGGAAAAAAACACTCAACCAAATTGCCCAATTTTGTTCCAAAGTGAAGTTATATAGCATGACATAATCATATATGAGAATGACTATTCTACAACCCAATACTATTCAATTGCTATTTTTAGTCAATTTTATATTGGAAATTATTCTTCTCGGTATTGACACATTAAAATTTATTTTTATTTGTAAATATCTATAATTATTACTTTTGTTATTACCTTAAAACTATTCTGTTTGGTAATTACAACAAAATGTTCAAGATATTTTACAAAATGAATCTATAATTATTGTTAGTGTAATTATTCTTCTATGAGATTCGTGAAATGTAAATACATCCCTAAACATATATACACTGTTAAAATTAATAGAAGAACAACAAAAAAGTAGTTCTATAGTTTTGTTTTTTCAATTTTTACGTTAAGGGAATTTTAAAAACGGGAAGATTAGAGGAAATATTTTGTAGATTTATTTTCACGCATGCAAAAATGCAATTAACTGTGAAGGGGAACACTGAGAAACTATTAATATATAACGGGTGGGCCATCTATCGGTTTAAATTTGAACCACCGGTTATTTCGAATCTGGCAATACTTACATATGTCATTCTATTCTGTCACAAAATTCAGTATATTATCTCCACTGAACGAAATGAATCGATTTACGCTTGAGCAATGTTGGGATTTATTGGAAATTTATTTCCAAAACAAAGACAATTGGTTGGAAATTGCACGAAAATGTCGTACAAAATTTGGTCGCAGAGAAGGACCAACAGTGCCCAGTATACGCAAGTTTATTGCTTGTTGATGCGCCAAGACGTGAGCGTGCTCGTACAGTGCGTACACCCGAAAATATCGAAGCTGTAACTGAGAGTGTGCATGAGAATCCATCATACTTCGAATTTTGCGAAAAGATCTCGGTATGACGCCTTACAAAGTTCAAATGGTTCAAGAGTTGAAGCCGCATAACCATCCGCTTCGTTTTCACTTCGCTAGATGGGCCAACGAGAAATTGCACGGTGATGTCGATTTTGCCAAAAAAATCATCTTTTCGGATGAAGCTCATTTTTATCTTGGTGGGTACGTTAACAAGCAAAATTGCCGTATTTGGGGCTCAGAAAACCCACACGTGGTCTTACAGAAGCCAATGCACCCATTACGAGTGACTGTTTGGTGCGGCTTGTGGAGCGGAGGCATCATTGGCCCATATTTCTTTGACAATGAGGACGGCGCAACCATTACGGTCAATGGAGACACCTATCGCACCATGATAACCGATTTTTTTGTGCCCGCTCTTCATGGTATTGATGTGAACGATGTTTGGTTTCAACAGGATGGTGCAACTTGCCACACATCTCATGCCATAATCGATTTATTGCGTCAAACGTTTGATAGCCGTTTAATTAGTCGAAATGGAGATGTCAATTGGCCGCCAAGAAGCTGCGATTTGACACCGTTGGACTATTTTCTGTGGAGCGCTGTTAAAGACAAGTGTTATGCCAACAAACCAGAGACAATTGAGCATTTGAAGGCCAACATTCGTGATGCCATTGCCGAAATACGACCTCATACATTCGAAAAAGTGCTCGAAAATTGGTCCTATCGAATGGGGCAGTGTGAGCCGCGGCAGCCATATGAATGAAATAATATTCCATCTCTAACCGGAACAATTGTACTTCACAACAAAAAAATAAATTAGGCAAAATTTCAAACCGTTTTTGTTTTATTGCATTTTTAAATTTAAACTTTTAAATGGCCCACCCGTTATGTTTGATCAAAAAACTGTATATTACTTTACTAGATTAAAAAGAAAGGCAACATCCCTCGTATACTAAACTATAGTAGAACTTATTTAAATACCATAAGTATGACGTATGTACTTCCATATACATATGTATGTATGTATATACATATACATGCACATTTACATTCAAATATACATCCGCGCAACAATTGACCAACTGCATATATGACATTTGTAGTTGGTATAAACATGGTAGCGCGCTGGAATTGTTATTTTCGAAAATAAGAGGGTTGATAAAAAGATGTATGTAGGTACCAAATATAATTTTTGTAAAAGTCAGTGCAAATGTACGTTACTAATGACAATAAGTAGAGTAATTAAACGCCACTTGAATACGACCAATCTACAAAATAAAAGATTCGTTTGCAATAACAAAATACTTTATTGGTCAATTTTTTTGCCATTATTTCTTATAACCTTTATGGAATGGAATTATTTCTCAAGTAGTCAACGGGAAGTTCCGCCCAACTTCGTTTCAGCGCCTGCTATGTTTGATCAAAAAACCATGATATATTACCTCCTTGTTCTTGAAACCAGCGTCGAACAATGCGCGCGGTGTGATACTACATTATCCTGTTGGAAAATAAATGGCCCACCTGCCATAACGTTGGAAAATTTGTCTTTCACCTGTTGCAGCAGCTGGACGTACTTTTCCGAATTCTGTCTGCCCTTCACTATTACTAAATCAACAGGTCCGTTATAGTCCCCATACCATGACTGAACCAACATCGGCTCGCCTTCGTGACTGAATCACTTCATCTTTACGTAAATCGTGGAAATATGTAAGAAAACCCATCCGGGCCATCTAAATTAAACTTCTTCTCGTCACTGAAAATAACAGTTTGCCATTCTCTTGTCCACCACATTTTTGCTCGAGCAAACTGAAGACGTGCAGGGCGCTGAAACTCCCTTAAAGGAGGCCGTCGTTTAATTTTCAAACGTTTTAAATGCGGACAGGTCTTCAGTAACTTCTGTACAGTTCTTACCGATGCATTCGTTCCAACGTTATTCGCGATTTGTCTTGCCGTTAATGCCGAATTCGATGCTTCGCGTAATACGGCTCGACGTTCTCTCTTAGTTGTAACGGATGTTGTTCGCCCTTTAAAACGTTTTCCATAATTCTCGGGATCCCTAATAAAATTGTTCACAACCTGGTGTGATCGACTTATTTTCTTTGCAGTAGCCCTTGAGGAATATGGAACGCTTTAATTTTTCCAATTTCTTCCATACCTAAGCACTTCTGTCGTCCCATCGTCGGGATACACGTATGTATATACATAACCGGCGCGGTATTTTATATGTATGTGGTACTTACACCCAATGCATAACGTTAGGCAATATTATTATTTGCATTCAAATATATTTTTAGTAAATGAATTATTTTTCAAACCACCGAAAGCTTGCAACAAGTCGGGTGGTCCTATTCATGTTGCGCGGAGTGTATCAACACTTAACTATCTTATACTAAGCTCATATCATAAAAATATTACAGAGCTCCATTAACATATTATACAAGACTTTAATGCAGTCACGTGAACAAATTTTCATAATTTAACCATTTTCAAATAGCTTTTGGGTTAAAATTTTATTACCAGATAAGATAATAAATGTTGCAGCAATATTAAAAAAGACGAATATGCTGTTTGTGACAATAAAAAAAGAAATATTGACATTATATCGTTTGAAAAAGGCAAATTATAATAAATATTAGCAAGTGTTCTATAGAAAGGTTAAAGGTACACTTCCTTATTACAGCTGAGGATTTAAAATTTTCGAAAAGCCTTCTATATAAAATTTAAGTAAATATAATATGTACCAACAAATTTGTTATAATTTAGATATTACTAAAATTTGATTACCTTTAAATTTACTAATTTTAAAGAGAAAGTATTATGTTTCATGGCTTTAATTTAAATAGTTGTTGTTACTAAACATTATCTCCATTTTTTTTTGAACACACAATTTAAATCTACTCGTATAACAAAACATTTGAAACTCTACATAAATTATTATATTCGGTAATAGGAGTATTGTGTTTGGCTATAAAATTCAAATTTCACAAAGAGGGAGCACTTGATACCATAGTATACCGTCTGCCTAAAACGAAACTGAATTTTTCGAAAATAGATAAAAATAGTATTACCTTTTTGTTGTGAAAAACAGTAAACTTCATTAATACTGTGTCAGGTGTTCACATTGAACGAATAGTCAAAATATTTGTTTTAAATAAAGAGCTATTTCTATTACGTTAAACTGTCACCTAGTTAAGCGCAATAGTCGACGCTTTAAACATATCAAACACATGAAAAAACATACGGCTATGAATGCCTAAGTAATACCCAAGTTTGCGATTGATTTAACTAATTTCAAAATAGCTGTAGTGAACATTTGCAGACAACGAAAAGTCAAACCATTCATAAAATACTAAAATCATTTATATAACTGATTGACGATCATTTTAAAATCAATTGACTAAAAACCAAAAAAAAACGAATTGAGCTCAAGAATGTCCTTTATGAAATTTTAGCAAATCAGGCAGCAAATTTCAAGTGGTGGTAATTATATTAAAAAGTAGATTGAGATAAAGGTTTTCTTTTAAAATTATAATTGTTGAAAATTGTCAAAAAAGTCTCTCAATACAAAAAGTATTAGAAGCTTGAGCACCGCTGAATTAAATTTATAAAGTTAAAAGTGTAAAAAATTAGTGCTTATTTTAGAAATAAATTTGTGTCTCTTTCATCAGACTGAAAGGAGTTACTGAAGTTACAGTTAATATCAAAAACAAATATTCTCAAATGAATAAAAAGGACGATTTATTGATATAATAATGAGATTTTTGTTTCATTCATTATATATACAATATTTCTATACACTATACCCTAGTGTAGATCGTAGCACAAAAGCCCATATTGCTTACCATAAAAAAAATCATTCGTTGCCCTTAGGGAAGGAACTAGTCAGTTAATTACGATTGTAGGGAGATTCCTGTATAAAAAGCTCTTAGGGGCGCCACAGCATTAATCCCTAAAAGTATCTTTGCTAATACTGAAGCATGTGGATTTTCAAATACGTGCCAATGGCAAAATTTAGGGCAACACTAAATAAAACAGTAAAGGCGGTAATGCTAGAAAACTCAAAATTAATTTTAAACCATCTGTTCTTTTATTGGCATGAAATCAATACCTAAATAAGCCGTCTCAGAAGGTCTCAGGAATATTAATCTAATAACTAGCAAATAATCAAGGACTAATTGAACAATCATAGTATGTATGTAAGTCCTCAGAAATATCAATCTAATTACTAGCATATAGTCAAGTAATTGAACAATATTATTTAACTAATTAATAAAGTGATCTCACAACTACTAAATTTGAAAATAAAAAAAAACAAATAATTACTCCTCTACCTTACATGGACACCCAACGATGACTTTCGGAGTGTTCGAGTCACTGTTAGTCTGTGGTATTATATGTCAATAAATCTCAATAGATGCAGGAGGATGTTCATTGTCTTAGTGGTCCAGTTATACACCAACTGCTACCGAAAACCACCTTCTGCTTGGCGTTGTACTTAAATTGTTTCTATGATAGTTGACTTAGTGCAACGGTCGAGGAAAACCCCTCAATGATCGTGGAGGGTCGTTAAAGGAAATGTAATGAGTGCGGCGAAACAAAATGGTGACGATAAGTCCACGTGCTTCGTTAATTTCATCAAAAAATCTCAACAAATTCCCTAAACGATGTTCGACGAAATAAACCTCAAATTTATGGTACATTTAAGTTTTATTTCATCGAATATCGTTTTGGGAAATTATTGAAATTTATTCGATGAAATTCACAAAGAACAGTAGTTGAAGAAAGGCATTTTCTTGCCGTACGTTTGAATTATTCCCACATAAACACCTAGTCGACTAACCTACAGGTGTGCACACAATAATAACTCGCTAATAAATAATCTTCGAATATTCTCGAAACTTCACACATGTGTCAAAAACAACCAGTACAGGATCATTCTTCCCTAAAAATAGATAATTTTAAAAACCAGGACCGAAACGACACAAGTTGAATCAGATACAAATTATGCGTCTAAAAATTGAAATGTGTCTATAAATAATTGAAAATTGAACGGGTTGTTACATTCACAAAAGATTATTATTGCCGCATACAGCGATGTATACAAAATCTGCACTAATGACAAAATGAGCGTGCAATATATATATATATATATATATATATATATATATATATATGTATATATATTTGTGTGTGTGTGTGTGCATGTGTGTGTGTGTGTGTGTGTGTGTGTGTGTGTGTGTGTGTGTGTGTGTGTGTATAAGTATATATATATATGTAAAAGCAAAACACACATAAGGTCCAGCTAAAACTAATATTTGCTTTACAATTAAAATATTTAAAATGATGAAGATATGATGTATACAATTCAATTCAAGTTTCATTATCTGATAATTCGTTGGTTATTAATTTTAGAGGCATATAGCGTAATAAATAGTTGAATTTAATAAGCAGTATTTTCAGATTAGGTAAGTAAGCATACAAATAAAAACAAATTGAATATTTCATATTAACAATCTAATGTTTCAATAAAGTGTATACACATAATTGTAAAACGTCGTTATGTATTTTAAACATAAATTACAGCTTGATTACTTAATATTAGCTACTATAGATTGTAAGAATCTCACTCTTGCGAATTATATTATTCGCTTCTTGCTACATGAGTTCCCCCAACGTATTTTCCTTAATAAGACATAGAAATTAACTTTCGTTTTCTTATCTTTAAAAAGTTATATTCCAAGTCCATCCGAAAGGAGGTCGCGGTTTTTTATTATGCACAGGTGTTTTTTGTCTTCCTTCCGTTACCCATATAGGAATCCTAAATGCTTTATTTTACACGTATGATTGATATATTATTTAATATTCTCTAAATACTGTAAGAAGCAAAAGTTGGGTGGAAAATTGACTTTTCTATAGCATGCGAAATTCTATTATTCACCAATTACAACGATAGAAAAATATTACGTGAAAACTTGAATTTTCAGAATTGATATTCACATTGGTTACCTTTATCTGTCTTGAGAAAATTAATGGTTTTTCTATACTAAAGAAAACAGGTAAAATAAAACAAATATACGATTTTAACATAAATAATTTATGCGCCAGAAATTTCCATTATTTTAATAGACGTCGAATCAAATGCGAAAAATTTAGTTAAACGTGCTAATAGAAGATCTAACGTACTGATAGAAAGGCTAGGTACTCAGTTAATAATTGGAACATTTTCTATAAATAAAACAAGGCCATTAATATGAGCCATATGCAAAAATAAAAACCTATAATTTTTATTACTCCTAATAATTTAAAATAATCTCACGAAAATCGTGAAATATATTCGATTTGACAATACAAGACCTCTATAAAAAAGTAAAATTATTTGTAGCAGTTGAAGAACTAAATAGCAAAATTATGCAAACTTCCAGGAAATTGGATAACGGAGATAAGCATAGCATATAATATTGGAGCACAGACACGTGTGTAATTAAAATGATTTATTGCTATTGTTGAAAGACAGCAATATCATGATCATTCTTGATGGAAGCGTATAGAAAAACAAAAACTTACATTTACTCTTAATATATGGTACATAAAGGCTGTCCCAAAATCAACGCAAGATTTGAATTAATTAGAAAACTCAGTTTTTAGTCTTTTGATTGCTATTTTTTATTGAATCATAAAGTACATAGGATAGGGTTATTTACGGAATAACACAAGCCTCCAAATAGCCTCCACGACTTTGCATGCACATACGCACTCGTTTGTCGAAAGTTTCCATGACCATTATGCATAATGTGGCTGAATTTCGTTAATGCAGCGTTGAATCTCCTCCTTTAATGCACGGGTGGTTGTGGGCTTGTTGACATATACCTGTGATTTCAAATAACCTCATAAAAAGAAATCTAATTCTGATCACGGAAACGAGAGAGTACACGAATTGTTTCACGGGCTGTATGGCATGTGGCACCGTCTTGTTGAAACCACATATTGGCCACATCAATATCATCCAATTTCGGCAGAAAGAACTATGTTATCATGTCGCAATATCGAGCACTAGTAACAGTCACTGCTTAACCAGCCTCATTTTCAAAAATGTATGGTCCAATTATGCCCCCAGCTCAAAATCCACGCCAAACAGTGACACGTTGTGGATGCATTTGTTTTTCGACAATCACATGTGGGTTCTCAGAATCCCAAAAGCGGCAATTTTGGCGATTAACAAAGTCAGCAAGATGAAAACGTGCTTCATCGCTTAAGATGATTTTGCTCGAAAAATCAGCATCCATTTGTTGATGTTCAATAATCCATTCAACGAACTATCTTCGCTGTGCATGGTCATTAGGTTTCAGTTGTTGTGTTAATTGAATTTTGTAAGCATGGAGACACAGATCTTTAGTGAGTATACGCTGTAGAGAGCTTCTTGAAATTTGAAATTCTTGTCCACGACGCCGAATTGAGGTTCCTTGTCACCGACACTCTCACGCACTGCTTCGATATTGACATTTGAACGGCTCGTTTTTGGACGACCAGTGTGTTTGGCGTCTCTAACGGATCCAGTCTCCATGAATTTTTCAATTAATCTCTTTACAGTTGATGAAGTTAAAACACTATTCCGACCATATATTATCTTTGAAATATTGTTCAATAATGAAGACACGTTGTTCTATTGTGTAACAGTCCATTTTTACTAACCCTAAACTCTCAGCTGTCGAATGGTTTTTTTAGGGTTGCCAACAAACAAATTCGAATCTTGCGTTAATTTTGGGACACCCATTATAAGTTTCGACAAATTTTTACTGTAACTAATTCTAAGGATTATAGAATTTAATTGTTTGTTATTTAATGTTCACATATAACTAAAACAGGCACCCACATATTAGTGTAAATGTTAAAACTATATAGGTATTATAGTAACGGGAACTATATATATATATATATATATATATATATATATATATATATATATATATATATATCATTAATCTTTAATAGAGACACGAGGTTTAATAAAGAAATTTCTGAAATTTTCATTTATTTAAAAAAATATTTAAAATATTTATTGATTCATCAATGTTAACATGGTCTCCATTAGAATAATACCCATTACAAGACACTTGTACCAGCGCTTTTGCCAATCATCAAAACACTTCTGAAACGCACTTTTTGGTGTATCTCCTTTAGAAATTTTTCTTTATCTCTTCTATAGTAATAAAGCGTTGTCTTTTCAACGTTCTCTTTATCCTCGGAAATAGCAAAGTGTCTCAGAGAGACATATCTAGCGGATGAAGTGGCTGAGGCATTACAGTAACTCCCTAGTAAACGTATATTACGATAAATGGGCCTTAGTTTCGATATCATAGCCATTCACCCATATTTCATCACCTATTACTATACCTTGGGGCAATCTTCTACCGACAGTAATTTAATTTGCCAATTCCTCGGCATTATCATTGGGATACTGTTTTTGTTAAACATTCCAAAATCTTGCCGCAGTGAAAATTGCTTCACATGAATCGTATGAGATACCAGGTTCTCCAGCAGTTTCTGTAATAGTAATTCGACGATTAGCAAAAACAATTTTGTAGATTTTTAATGTACTAGGCCTTTCTACTCTTTCGTTAATACCAACGGCTTCATAACCCTCTTCAAAACATTTATGCAATTCATAAACACTTTTTTATAGCAAACTCATCAAAAGCATTTTCTGTCATTTAAATACTTCACTGCATTTTAATTTATTTTTAACATAAAGTTTAGTGCTAATAAATGTGTTGTTTCGACATTTCATTGATAAAAAAATCACCGAAAATAAGTCTTACCAATTGATCCCAACAACGCATCCAATATATCTGAAAATTGAGATATACATCACTGACAGATAAACCAATGTCAGACAAAAATATGAATTATATCGTATGGGTATCAGACGTAATATTTAACAATTCCGGGAATATATTGGTCAGACCTCGTAAAACCTCAAAGGAACTGTTTTGCGTGTCATTAACCTGGAAATTTTTTCGCCTTTCTCGAGATATATTTTCAACACATTTTTTAATGGCTATTTTGATATTTATTTCACACTGTTACAAGATGACGTCGCTCCTACATAGCTTATCAATCGTCTGCTTTTTCTTCAGTCCTTTTTGCAATACTGAGACCATTCAGGACGTGTACGCAATCCCATACAAACTTAGATCTCACGCCAAATCTAATGTCTTTAATACTACTTAATTATCGGAGGAAATGGTCACCATGCAACTCGTCACACCCTGCCAATTAACTTCTTCAACACTATGATGAAACACGGCCATTTTCACTTAAAATATCGTAGTATTTTTACTTAGGCCAACCCGGATCAATCCCTTGTTTCAACAAATTCCAACTTCTTGCTCTGTCTTAGAGCTACCCATGAATCAGATAGATTCTGACTATATAGATGGACCTTTTTCCATTTCTCTCAATCTAGTATAATTATTCGATAGTTTTTGTCAAAGTTAAATTTCTAAACCATAGCATCACTCGACTTTCCCATAAGTAAAGTCAGCCTTAAGTTGCTATGTACTTGTCTAATAAGTAATTAATCTTGTATAGTAATCTTACTACTAAGCTTACTTCCCTTGGTTTGTAAATTTAATATCAACTCCAAAGTGACTGTAAGAGACATCTGACCTCCGTAACTGTAAGTCTTTGCATGTCACTTAGCAGCCTTCTTTTTCTATAAGTTTTATTACCCTCGTTATAACCATAAAGTAATCTTGGGACCAAGTCCCCAGTTTTGACCACATATTTGTCTATATCTGCCTACAGCAATAGTTACTTTATTCATAGCTTTGAAAGCAAGCCACTTGTCAAACAGTATCCTGACCGCTTAGTTTCCTTGGAATATAGAACTCTTACGCTTCCTGGTAGTTCTAAACTTTGTATCGCTCTGTTCTTTGTGAAGGGTATTTCATTAACATTAATCGATAAACGCTCTCTTTCCACCAGTTGTCTAATATATTTAGAGCCATTAGAAGCCATAGTATAATAAGATCACATTGTAGTGTTCGTACAAATTTAAAACCTCTAATTATTTTATTTTTTGCTCGATTTTTACACTTATCAAAAATTAAAAACTTATAAAGTAAAATGTGAATGGACTTCGTATTACGCAGTGCAGTAAGATACAAGGACAATGAGTTTAAAACTGGAACTAAATTATCAGATACTAGATGAACGTCTACCAAAATTAAAATAGCAAAAGGTGTGAAGCACGGAAAATAAACAAACGGTGGTAGAGATTTAACAGTTGTAAAGCAACCGCGTAAAGCAAGCAACTCATGAAAGATCTCAGGAAGGATGCTTAGATAACTAAAAATTGCCGTGAAAAAGTTATTCCGGAAACAACAAGCAAAAAAACGATTTACGAATGACATTTACCCGCAACTATATAGTTTCTATTTACAAAGATTCTAAGATTCGCATGCTAACCTATCATCAGGATATAATTGTTATGAAATAGAAACTTTGAGAAACAAACTCAAGTCTAAACTAACTAAAGAGACTCAGTCAACAACCACCTTACGATATTCAGAAAGAGGAAGAATTTCAATATTAACGACAGAGATTAGGAAAACCCACGAAGTTTTATTTCCAGTTGAGTGTTATAATAAATTATAATAAAATTAAATATGGCGTTGCATACGTAGACAAATTATTATAGATCGAAAATGCGCATACATACAGCAATTGTAATAGACATATATAATAATAATATGCCTTTATCGTCCAACAAGTACTACCTCAATTATAGAACAATCTCCACATAATAAATCAATTAAATTAATGAAATAAAATAATATTAGTTCTGATAGATACAATGTTAAAATAGTCGAAGCTATACTGCTTGGTGGCTTAATTGGTAAGACAGCCGTCTAGCAAATGGCAGATAGAGAATCGAGTTCTTCTCCAACACAGAAATTTTTAATTATTTTCTGTGATTTTTATTAGCAATGGCGCTGCAGAAAATAATAATTTTCATTAAAATAATATTCATTTTAAAATTTAAGGTAATACGAATGTACTCGGCCTGACATATAAATAGCACAAGTGTGACCAAATATGTAGCTATGGTATTTGACAAGTATGACCCTTATACGGCACACTACGGAGTTTTAGGTAGGTGTATTTGTTGCTTGCTTGTAGAAATAAAAAGTTTTGACATTTCGTCAAAAAAGAGTAAAATCGAAGTTCGACCTGTTATAAAGGGTTTTACTGACGGATATAAGACAAAGGCGAGATTCCACTTCGGAGAATTCTTTGTCTTCGTTTTTAATAGTAAAAAGTTAGTTTGATGAATTTCAACATAATGTTAGACCCAAACCGCTACTACCAACGAAATGTCACAAAACTCTATAATGACATATTATTAAATGATCGCTGAATTGCAAAGATTTCGATAAATCTTTGCAATTCCAAGCTTTCCACTCAATAAGTACTGCATTTGACAGTTGACAATAAACGCATTAGAATGAACAATACATTTCCCATTCTCTTGTTTAAACGCGATTCCGTTGGGTTTCTTCGGCGCTTTATAACAATAGACGAAACATGGATTTGCTATTATGCGCCAGAGACAAAGCAGTAATCCCAATAGTAGATGTAAACTAGTGAAAGTGCGCCAAAAAAAACGAAAATTGTTCTATCACCGGGTAATATTACATATCATTTCTAGACCAATTGAAGGGTACTACTCAAACTAAAAGTCCACATCTGGACAAAAAAAAAGTATTTTCACCTCGATAATTCACCTACACACGGGTCTTGTTATTGCTGCAAAACTTCATGGCCTACGCAAAGAAGTGCTTCCATATGCGCCATTACATCTGGCTTGACTCCTTGTAATTATCGTCTAGCACGCTGGGTCAAGATTCATTTCAAATGACGAAATCAAAGCGGAGCTAGGCCGTTTATTATACTGAGTTGAACAAATCATGTTATAGTGAGGATATTAAAAATTGGAAAGTCTTTTGTCTAGTTATTTTGCAAAGTGATTAAAAAATAAAACGAATATTCTTCAAAATCTTTTCTTTTCTTTGTGAATCCAAGAACATTCTTAACCCCTTTCGTAATAAGAAACAAATCGCTATAAATAATACAGTAGGAAATGTAAAAGTATACGATACGTAAAATAATAGGTGAGCAAAATGTGCATATGAAATAATAGAAAATACTGCATGCATTCTAAAATTATAGTAAATTTATATTTTCTATCTACTTTTCTTTAAATATAATATATTGTCTTCGCAAACAAAATCAATTACTAATCGATAACAGGTTTTTTATAATTAGGTTAGTTAATATATTGAGCAAAAACTCAATATTCAGTTATTTATTAATGCTTGTGTTATCATATTTTCAGCATTTATTTAAATAATATTTTTTGTATACGAACTTAAGAATTGATTGCTGACAATGAGTGCTATTTCAGGAGCCCAAATGTTAAATCACTTGACATTGAATAACTGCCAAAAATTAAATTAAACACTAACACAAATGAAGAAAAATACGAGTTCTCTGAAGAATTTCAAAATGCAATCTTCATATATCACTTGTGTAAACAATTTTTCTATATTAGGCACTAACGAATGCGCAGAAAAAGATACACATTTTCTAAAATATAAAAAAGACGAATGAAAGATTTCTACTAATTATATATAATACATAGATTACAATTCTTCAGACATTGATAAAATTTTAATAATTCCTGAGAAGTTATATCCTATTTCGTCCGGAAAAAATATTTTAGAATATCTTAAATATTTTCTGTATATTTATGGATCAAATCGTAATTGACATATACAGTTAGCTATTAAAGTAACGAGACTTTAATTTGAAAACTGCATCTTACTGGCGCAGATTAAAAACTTGAAGAAAAATTAATACTACTATATTAATAATATAATTATGTTACAATTCACATCATGTAGATTCATAATACAATATTGCAGTTTTATACAAATTCGATTTTAATTGTAAATTAAATGTTTTATTATTAATTTACTGGCGAAATAATTGTGTTACATGTAACGATACGTGATTATCTTCTAAATATTAATATGATTAACTTCGTGTAGACATGACACTTATAACAATGATCATTACGAAATTTGACACATAACAATGTATAAGTTTTTTTAAAGCCACTTTCGTTAGCACTTTCAAGTGTTAGAATTACATAATTTCTTTCGAATTAAATTAAATTTTTGGGAAATTGTAATTAAAATGATTTTGAATTAAATTAAAGACTCGTATATATCACCTGTCAGTTTTCTACAGACCGTGTCACATTAACGTTAGCGCGATTATTCCTAAAAAGAACCGATAAACGTTCATGAGTTTAATTACTCTAGGGATTGTGATTGAAATACACAAACAAGTAATAAAAGCCCCTTACCACCCGAGCATTTGCACCGTAAATACTTATTTCAACCAATAAGTTCGTCGGTGATGACAACTTCGTTGTCGAAATACATGTTTAGGGTACAAATACTAGTGCGACATGGCGTTTTTATCTTTTTGAGTATTAATAAATTAAGCAATTAGGTAAGCACTGATGGAACTGGAACCTAAGCAATCGTTCAAAAAAATTTTAGTATTTTACTGATTTTTCACCTGTGCTTACTTAAAAAATCACAATAACAACTGTTTGTTAAGAAGTGGATGGGTGGAACCAAGAATTTCTACAGGAATAAGAAAAGGGCAGCATAAAATTATCATAACGATGTTTCATCAAAATTATAGTTTAACATTGCATTGAATTCAACAAAATTAATTAAAAAAGAATTAAATAAATCAATTAAAACAATTAACCGACGATTATAAACCGAAAACATTAAATATATAAGTACTAAGTCAAGCGGCTCTTCACTCAACACATAGTTTATTGATTTCTGTGGGCATAGGAACACATACAATTGAAATCTGACCACGTAATGTTTACCAATGAAACCTCATATGCGAACTCCCAAAAGCAAGGTATGGGTGGCATCAGTGCTCAGACTCTTAAATTGCTGCGAGTATTTACTACTGATGAATAAATTGTTCTTCACAGCTGTCAAAGTAACTTTATTAGTAAAATTCTTATACTCATTGGTGCCAAACAAAACAGCTTGTTCTTGGTTGCTTTAAAAACATAATTTTAATATTCCAGGACAAGGCAGAAGATTTTTACCTACGTTCTAATGCGAAGCTTACTGATTTAATGCTCTATGCAAGGCTGTTATCAGTTTAATAAGCTCAGTTTTGAATAGAACTTCTAATAGCTATGACGTTGATGCTGATGCTTTTATTGTCTATTTAGGCACCTGTTCTCCTAATTTCTTCATTCATTTATTTATGCTAGTGTTTGTATAAGTAAATGAAAAAGTGTTTACTAAAGGGGCATCAAATTGGACACTTAAAATCCAAAATACCAAAGGCGTCTATACGCATTCTGGAAGCTAAAAAATGGAATAACAATCGCCAGGTACTAATCCAATTGAAAACATGGCAATTAAATTGAAATAAAGCCGAAAGGAAAGTGCTTGTCGTTTTTATGCTACTATTGTATCAATGGAGTGTACGATTATGGTTGAGTAATTTGGAAATACAGAATTGCCAGGCGTTGTGCAATCCTGTGTCTTCAAACTACTCAACCGTAATATCTCTATATAAATCCATCCACCACAGACGTACACCTGTCTCAGTGCGACAACGAAAACACTAGCAGCAGTTAAGACCTGAAGATGTCCCATACAAGTAGTAGGTCAGTACCGAAAGTCAAGATGAAAAAAGTATGGTAAACAATCACGGAAGTTGAGTCAGATGGTTAAAAGTCATTTTTAAGGTATAAATGGTCTGAAATTAAAAACTGAAAACGTAAACTGAAAAATTATTAATTATATTATGCACATTGTCGGTGGCAACTGTGGAGAGCGAACGATACTTTTTAACACGTGAAAGAATAAGAACATTTTTGTGAAATATTATAGGTCAAGGAGTGTCTATTTTAAGTATAAAAAATCGTTTATAAATAATATCCAATTTTAATAAAAGCGTGATAATCATTTTACAAATGCTAAAAAGCGAAGAACTGATCTCAGATTTAAATCTGTTTGAAATATTTAATCAGTAATTACAATTCCAAGTTCTATGCATCTGTAAATTTAACCAGGAAGTGCCATTGATATAGAATGTTGCAACGAAATCAGTTTACTCGTCATTTAATGTCAAATAAATAACTTTTAATATAGTGTAGAGTACTCAATGAAAAGGTTTTAAAAAAATATTAAAATGTAATCTAAATAACAGATAACATTTTAAACAAAACTATGTATGTATTTGTTTTAGTGAAAGTTATTATTACGATTTATATTTTGATGTGCCTTTACAATTATATATTTACTTTCTCGTCGAAAATAATGTGGCATACTCAACAATAAATGTTACTTATATTTACTTACTTATATTTAATTACAATGTCATTGGCCTTTTCAATTTATACCATTGTCCTTGAATGTATGACCCAATAATAAGTCGTTAAAATAAAATTTAAAACGACTTAATTTATCAAAATACATTATTATACATGTTTTTATAATGTAATGAGAATAACAAGTAACGTAAGTAATAAAAATCAGATCGAAAAATTCGATTTGTACAATGCTTTCGTTACGTAAATTACACAATATAACGAATACCAACCATTCAAACACTTTCCATATTTTCTTAACTTGTACATAGTACGTTCAATGAATTTCAATTAGTTGACTAAAATTTCAATAAGAAATGGTTTAGTAAATTAAGTTTCTATTCTTTATTCTGGATACATGATATAAGTATAAATAATACAATGACATAAATTAATATTAGAACGAAAAAAGCATTGAAGCACCAATGTATTACATATAGTGCTATTTTAAGATTGACTATAGGTTATTGATGTTAATATTTTAAACGTTACGAAGGCAGATCAGTAATTAGTGAACCTGGCGAAAGAGGACAGCCCTAAAAAAATATTTTTTTGCTTTTCAACTTGAAAATTTAAAACATAACTGTCAAACCAAAATACTTTTGGCGCCGAATAATAACGATTGATGAAAGCTGGGTACACCATTATACATTCTAAATGAAGCAACAATCCAAACAATTGTCTGAGATTGTTGTTTTGACAAAAATCACGTGTTATTCCTTAAGTTGTAATATTTCAAATACGTCTGCATCTTTACATTCTAGTCGTTCCGTATTGAGCAAACTTGGTATAAATCTAAATTGCCAACCCTGTCTACCTTAAACTCAAAATTGACAGTCAAACTTTTTACTGAGTAACGTTTGACGCTAGTATTAAAATAATTCATGAATCGGAGGCGACACATATATTATATTGCGTCACTCCTCGTCATTTTAAATTATTTGTTATGTTATTATTTTGCAAAACTAAAAAACAAAATGCTGTCTAGTTTGATGTAATGACGTGTAAAAAATATTCTCAAAAAATTTCCAAAACGTGAAGAATATGTAACAATTTGTTATATTTTATTATTTCCAGTATAAGCAGATACTACAAAATTATTATTTAATTGAAATTATTATTATAAAGCCTAATAAATATTTATGTATTATATGATAACACATAATTATCGTATGTATAGATATGTAACATGTATATAATAAATTATGCAGATTCATATTGTTTTTCTATCCTTCCTTTCTCACAAGCTTTGCATATTTACACTAATCTAGATTACATTAGCAAGCTATTGTAAATAACTTAAATTACCTATGGATCAGAATTAGTTCTTGCTGACTAACGCTATGCATCACATAACATCTTCAACTAGTTTCAATTTTTATATCGCTAATACACGAGGTATGGCCATTAAATAACGAAATTGCACTCCTTCCATTGCGCAGTCACATCGGGCGAGGCTGTAATTGGAATGTCATTGACCTTGATACTTTCCAAGCAACAACCCGTAGTTTCCTCTCTCTGTCTGCTTTCGAACTTTAATTGAAGAGGACACTGTTACTTAATAGTGCCATGATAATGGTTGACATAAAAATCGAGCCTAAAATTTCTTGTCAAATTTAAAAAATCACCAGTAGAATGTTTACAAGCGTTAAAGGAGGTGTTTGATGATAAACAAAAGTACGAACGGGCAAATCGAAATTGAAAGCAATGCTGATCGTTTCTTTCGATATCAAGGGTGTTATCATGACTGACAGAGTGCCAAGGGTTAAGCCGTTAATCGAAAATACTACAAAGAAGTCCTAATCAAGCTGAGAGAAAGAGTAAGAAAGAAAATAGTGGATTTGTGAAAGAACGACTCATGGATTCTGCACCAAGGCAACGCACCAGCTCACAATGCCCTATCTGTGAAGCAGTTTTTAGCGAACAAGCGCATTGCTGTGCTCAATCATCCTCTGTATTCGCCAGATCTCGCACCATGTGACTTCCACCTGTTTCTAAAAGTGAAAGGTGCATTAAAGCGAACACATTTTCAGTCTGTTGAACATGTAAAAGCAAGAACGGCAGAGTTGTTGAAGAGATGACAATTGATCAACTACATCATTGTTTTGAACAATAAAAGGCACGTATACAGCGGTGTATAGATAGGGAAGGAGAGTATGTTGAAGGGTTTGAAAGTTAAAAAAGTTTATTTGCAATAAATAACATTTCTCACACCAGTCTCATTATTTAATTACTACAACTCGTATGCTAACTATTTAAATAATACAGACGCAATATTTGCAAAATATTTATTTAGCTACTAATAACAATTTTCCTTCAACTCTCTATAATATGAATTTAGAATATCAAGGAGTAGTTGCTACAAGATTTTGAAGTAAGCTATACAAAATTGGTAATGTTCAAAAATTATTAAATCGGGACCGATACATAATATAACGGAATTTTGCGAAATTTTAATAGAAAAAATGACAATCCGACCTTAAAAAATCTAATTTTGTTTACTAATACGTGTATATGTTCATAAACAATACAAACGTAATAGGACCAGAATAGTTACTCATGAGATTCATACGTAACAGCCAAAAAAAGCAAACATCTGGATACACAATCTAGGGCCCTTTCTGTAAACGAAATCATAATCAAATGGAATACATAAATCTTCTAGGTGTGAAAATTGGTCCGGCATTAGAGATAAAACAGATGAATGGTGATATTACTTTTCAACACGATTAAGATACCAGCTCATTGTACTAGGCGAGTAAACAAATATATAAATCAAATAAATTATATTAACAATTATATAAAGCGTGTTTCCCAAATACATGAATAAGACGATGCGGTCCATATAAATGGCCCATCGGAAATCCATATCTCCCAGTACTGAATTTTATCTGGCGCAAAAATATTTTAGTTGAAGAGACAAGTACATGTTGAAAATATTAAGAATAGTATAAGTAAACTCAATCGAAGTATTAAACACAGGTACTTAATATGAGGAAAGGGCTTTACAAATAGATTAGTTCATTTTTGAACTGCCTATAACGGTCATTTTCCTTAATGCGAAAATAATTTTCTATTTTTGTAATAATATTTTACAAAAATATAAAAAACAAACATGCTAAAAAAATGTAATTGATGTTTAAATCTTACTCTAAACAAATGTTTTAGCATTTTCCTTATTAAAAAATTTGTAATAATATTTTACAAAATTATAAAAAACACTATATAACATAGACATTGTGTGTAAAATTATATATTTCATTAACGTCTTTTATAATAATAACTTTAGCAAGATTTACTTTTTGGTTCAGTTTTTCTGATTTTTCATTTCATTTAAATTTTTATATTTCTTATTTTGAAGCCAAGTAATAGAATACTTGATATTTAGAATATAAAATTATATACTATCTTTATAATAATAACAGCAAGCTAATATCTTATGAAGGAATGTTAATAGGAAGATGAGACTAAAAAAGTAAGTAGAAATATCTTCCCACTAATACGCCTAGTCAATTTTAGTGCAGTTATACGTTTTATATGACCCAGCTCTTGTTGAAATGAGTGCAGTGTATACTAAACGTTTCGGAGTGGTTTCGAGTGGTAATTAGAGCAACAGCTAAGTGCTTGCACAACTCGGAAGATTTCTTCAGTACTGCAATAACTCAGCAAGATAGCTTAATGACAATTAAAAGCAGATTACATGATCACGTTGCTGTCCGATAAATATAGACAGGCGCGCGTTTATGGACACAAGAAAATTCTAGTAGATTGGTCCGACGTTGTATTTACAGATGAATCATTCTTCTGAGTCTAGTCATCCAGAAGAAAAGTATAGTCAACGTATTATACATAACACTGTAGAACACCAGTATAGGCTAGTTTACCGGTATTTTAAATCCGAAACAAACGGTACAATTGTACCTAAAAGAATTTCTAAGATCATAAAAAGTGTTGCTTAAAAATAACATTGTAGATTGGATTCTCTAAGAAAACAACGATCGAAAACATCGAAAGTGAAAGGTTGCAAATAGTATTACATCAATGGATTGGCCTTCGTAGTCCCTACATTCCAACCCAGTTGAAAATGTTTGGGCTCTTATGAAGTTGAAACTTCGCGGGAAATGAAAATAATGAAATTTCTAATTACTCCGCAGTATAAAGAAGATATGGCACTAATTACGTACGAATTATGTGGAAAATTTGGTCGCGAGTATGAGAAATCACTGTGAGGCTATTCTTAAAAATAATGGAGACTGGACGGCATATGAAATATTAGCAGTTTTTTCCTGGTTTAATGAAGGGAAATATAATGGCATAAATATTAAAATAAATTAATTAAGGGAGTGTCATTTTCTAAACCACGTAATTATTGAAGTTATCATTCTTATTGTATTCATATTTGGCAGTCGTACATTAATTATTAATCATTATTAGTGTTATTATAGTCCTACGCTCCCTATACGTTTCCTTAATGTTTTTAAAATTATTACAATAAGTATGTACAAGACTGTTTATAACAGAATAAATTAACGAATACGTCTATTTTCAGAAGCATTTAATATCACATTAAGCGAACAACATTAAAACAGTATTTTTACCTATTAATAGGAAACAAATTTATACAAGTCAAGAAAAAAAATTATTATTGTTTGATTGAGTATTTGTTAAGTTTCTATAGAATCTGCGATTCATCTTACATTGCAAGTTTTTTTTTATTATGTCGGTATACGTTGTACTAATTATCTAGAACTGCTTGTAATAAAGTAATGCTTTCCAAAATATAAAACTTTCGAAATATTTACAGCTTTAATTCAATTTCTCTCTTCAAATTAATTTAAGTTTTTCAAATAAATTGAATAACACTTAATCTGTTATTTATATGATTATATTAACGTGACACCATAAACGAATATATAATTTCTTTTAAATAATAGCCTTATTTTAGTAAACTACTTACTAAGACATTCTAGAAAAAACGTCATCACGCTTTTTCAGAACAGGATGCTTGAATTATTAAATAACTTTCTAATGCGTTACAGATGGAGACCGAACATCATTTTAAGAAAACAACGGCAGCATCTTCAGCATTTAATGACCTTTAGTGATCTATATTAACAAATTTTTTATTTACAAATTTAGGTCAAAATTTATAGCAACATTTAAATGGTACTAATATAACATATTTTTCCAAAAAATATATTCACTTTTAAATAAAATATATTCAACAGTATCGTATGCAATTTTTCATGCAGTACCTAATAAAGTGTTATTGTATACTATTGTATTATAAAACAAAATTTTACATGTTATCGAATATTTTTTGTCAAATGGTTTGGAGCAACGCTCTTTCATATATATCAATGTATGTTAATTAATGGTAATGATTTATGAAGATTGAAAAAATTACCATAGTAAAAATGCTAACGGACGCGAAAATAGAACAAACAAGAATGTTTCCAATCAATTTTGAAAATGTTTATATCATTTTTATTATGTAATAAGTATTAATCAAGTCATATAAATGACGACATAATAAATACAATATTATGTAAACTGCTACGGATATAAGGTATTGTATTAAATTATAATAAAACTTTTTTGTTGAAATTACTAATAAATATTAAAACCAATAATAATACTAAAATTAATCACTGTAATGAAAATATAAGAAATAGGAAATTATTAAATTAAGAGGATGTAATAGTTATAACTCCATTAATGATAACAATGACCCTATTAATAACAAATGAGCGAATTCACGCTATTTAATTTTAAATACAATGACAACCAATTCAATTATTTATGCAATATAAAAACAAACCTAATTTACTAAAATAAATCTAGAACACAAATATGAGATGTGTTCAATTTAGAATTATTAAAATTAAAATGGAGATAAAAATTCTTTATTGCTATAAGTATTGCTATAAGCAACACGGAAAATCCGCAGTATGCTTTTAGGGCTATGACTTTTTATGATTTTAAATGCGGTTTATCATGCATTCAAAATCATCAAAATTTAGTGACAACTTTTAATAACAATATTGCTAAAGAAATACTGATTAAGGGAAATCGGAATACTACCCATACAAGATTCGAAAAGAATTAGGCATTGAATCATCTGCAGCAAATAGCCTTTTACACAAATAACTATGTGTAAGGAAATTAGCAAGTCGATGAAATTCACATGTGTTCACTGAAGAACAAAACCAAGCACGGGTACAAATTTAATGTATATTAGAAGAGATGAAAAATCTTCAAAGAAAGTGTTTAATATCAGTACGAGTGATGATCCTGAATATTAAGGTGTTTCAAATTGCGCGGTTTTTTTTAGAATAAATAAAATATAGATGGCGCACTGAATTTGTCTGGGTATGAGGGCATCTAAAAGTGTGATGTATGACATTTATAAAAATAGTTTGGTACACGGTACAACAACGCGTTCAAATTGTTGAATTATTTTATGAAAATCAGCGTTGTCAGAAAATTACGTGAAGTTTGTGGTTTACATAATCGTCCATCTGAAAGCACTATTGGTCGAATTATTAAAAAATTTCAAGAGACCGGTTCCGTGGAAGATCAAAAACGTGAAAAATACAGTCGTAGTGGTCGTTCACGAAAAATATTGGTTTGGTTCGTGAAAGTGTTGCTGAAGATCCTGAAATGTCCATTAGACGACGTTCAAAACAACTTAGTAGATCAACAACATGGCGTATTTTACACAAGGATTTAGCTCTGAAGGCATATAAGGTTCAAATAACGCAGGAACTGAAGCCATTAGATCATTTTAAAGGTCGTTTATTTGTCAATTTCATCAATGAACAACCAGATGATTTTTCTCAAAAAATAATGTTTTCCGATGAGGCACATTTTGAACTTGGTGGCTATGTTAATAAACAAAAGTGCCGTATCTGAGTGAGGCAAATTCACGAATTATTCATGAGTAACCTATGCATCCTAAACGAGTTACTGTTTGGAGTGAATTATGATCAGGTGGTGTAATGGGACCTTACTCCTGTGAAAATGCTGCTGGTGAAGCTGTAACTATCAATGGCGATCGATACGTCGGGTAATAACCGAATTTTTGTGGCCTGAATAAATGAATATTGATCTAGAGAATATATGGTTTCAACAGGATGGCGCTACACCTCACTTTGCACACGAATCAATTGATTTATTGAGAGAAAAATTTCCTGAATGTGTAATCTCAACAAATGGTGATGTTAATTGGCCACCAAGATCATGTGATTTGACACCGTTAGACTAATTTCGTTGGGGTTATATGAAAAGTCGGGTTTATAAAAACAATCCACAATCAATTCAAGATGAAATTATTCGTGTCATTGGTGAGATAGAGCCTCAATTATGTCAAAATGTCATTGAAAATTTTAACAAAAGAGTGGACGTCTGTGGAGCTGCAAGAGGAGGCCATTTTGGCAGATATTATTTATCGCATATAAATGTCCTAACTGATACTTCAATTACCAATAAAAATTTTTTGAAAGTGAATGCAAATTATGTGTTTTATTTATTCATTAAAAAACCGCGAAATTTGAAACACCTTTTATAATTGTGACCCCAAAACGAAAAAATATATTACAGCTTTGTTCAAGTACAATAGTCCAATTGCAGTAATTCCTCCTGAAGATCATAAAAGTATAAATGCCAATTGGTATTCAACAGGCTGCTTTTCTCAATTCTTTAAAATATTGTGTAGTGATCATCCAGATTTGGTCTGCGTTGGATTATTGTTACTATATGAGAACGCAATTTCGCAGAGTCTCCAAGATAATTAATAACTTTTATATTACACGAATCCGAAATTCAACTGATTGCCCATCGACCACATAATCCAAATCTTACAGCAAAATATTTTCCGACGCCACTATGGAGTGACGATTACTCAATTTAATAGAGCTCTGCGATACTTTGACGAGTTGTCAAAAGAAAAGTTTTCTGCTTATTTAGACAAGTCGTGTCAAAGAATTACTTAGACAAACGATAAAATTATTTTATTTAAAAATCTTGTATTCATTGAACTTTTTACAAAAGTTCCAGTACAATATAATGATCTTTCTAGAAATCAGTTTTTAATTGATCGAAATTTTTAAGAGAGAGGAGAACACGTGTAGAAAATAAATCATAAATATGACATCTGCAACATAGTTAGTACGAAAATGAATCCACCGCAAGACATACGGCTAACAGTTTGTCAAATATCTGAAACTAATTATGGTAGGAAAAGAAAAAATACATGTTGAATCGTTTCTAAATCGCTTTTTCTATTTATGATGAAATATGAGTGCATTATTTTATTTCTAAGTCAAAACGTCCCGGCAAACAAAAGTATCACATCTCATCTTAAAACTAAAAAAAGAAAACGAAGATTTTGTTATAACCAGGTAAAGTTACAGCAATTTTTTTCTGATATTCTCAAGGAATTCTCCTTGTTAATTTTGTGACAGAAAATTGTAGAAAATTTCAGGTGACAAAATTAGAAAACCAATCAGGAACAAGCAGAAGAGGAGAGAAAGTTCTGGTTACTTTCTACAAGGTAGTGTTCGTCTTTATATTGCCACAAAAATACTTGAAAGCATAAACGAACTTTGATGAGACCTTATTCGACATAGAGGATACAGTTTCCGTTGACAGGTAGCTCAAACGCAGAGAAAGTATATAAAATATTCGTAATAATCTAGTTTTTGTTATAATATTACAATGATTCTCTTATTAATAAACGTCTTGATAAATAAGATAATCGAATAACTATAAATATTTGTAGATTCAGATAATGATATTATATATTATGTCCACTCAAAAAACTATTGTAGTCCACATCCTACGGTTGTTTTTAAACCAATAGTTTAAAACATACATTTTACAAAAAGTTCCTTTTGAGTTATCCCCATATAATGTTATTTATTGGTAGGTATAAGGGAATACCACATTTTACAAAATTTATGTTCAATGAATAGCATGTTGCATCTTTTAATGTGGCTATGTTCAAAAAACCTCCGCCTGCTTTCATAAAAGACTTCAACGATGGAAGTGCAAAATTGCAGATTGTTTCTATTTATCTTGCAAATTTCAACTGTGTCTTGAATAGAATGTGTTGGATGCAGTAAAGTGCACTGTATTGTGCACTTGTCTTTAAGATCTTTTTGTGAGCCATAGACTACATAAAAAATAATAAATAAATGAATAAAATTAACGACATAATTCTGGGCAAGAATATTAAAATGTACATAAATGAAAAAGTTTTTGTAAATTAAAGATTAAAAGTAAAACGAATCAAATTCAAGTAACTAATTATGTACGATATTGGTTACCGTTCGGTAAAACCTTACATAACAATAAATTCAAAAGTTGTAATTTTCTAGAAAATATTTACGATATTAGTTTGTACCTACATCTATAAAGTAATTTATTGGCAAAATTCTCTTAATTTTAAAATTTTCGTAAAATACAAGCATTTCGTTGAAATTGTTATATTATACTGTACTGGCGAATAATTCAGAAACTACATGATTTTTAGAGTAAGACAGATAAATTTGTTTTATAATGCATTATACGAGACAGACATATGTAGTTCATAGCATGACAGGGACTTCCTACATTATTCGCTTACACATAAGCACAAGGGACCCATTTCACCATATATATAGGAACATTCCAGAACTATTTCATCATCTGTTTTGCATAATACATTACAAAACACATTTATTAGCCTTACAATGAAATGTTATTTAAGTCCCTTTCTGAATTATTCTCTAGTACGGTATAATAATATTCTAGACATAGAAGTTCTTGTAAATATGTTGAGATCATTGACATACGTAAGAGCTTCATATTTAGAGAAGGTTAAAAGATAATGAAGAATAGAAGACCCAAATTGGATCCTGCAGAACTTCATAAAATGAAGTAAATATGCTAGAGGTATTTCCACCACAACAATCGTGAAGGCAATATAATGAATATTAAATATATTACCATTAACTTGGTTAATACTATATCAACAGATTGAAGCTAATATTTTGGGATTTATTCTGTGTACTTTTGCTGCGGACCAATGTATGACACTGTATTTAATTTTCTGCTGACAATGACAACTTAGTTTTCGAAGCATTAACCAGGAGACAAATGTTAATATGGTAAGAGTTAACTGTTTTAATTACAGATAAAATAAAAAGCATTGACAAAAAAAATTAAATTTACTGTAAGTATGAAATAACATCTCTCTTCCACGTGAACATCTCATGAAACTCTAAGAAACTCAGCAATATGTAAATACTTTTTTCTAATAAATGAAAACAAATATTTCCGCTCTTTTTTTATAAAAAACAACAAATAGATTGTCTGAAACGAACGTAGAAGTGTAATTAATGTTTATTTTGTTTTTATCTTAGAATATATTGTCCCAGTAATATTTTTCAATGACAGCTTTGAAGAAACTCACAATATCAATGCATAGCAAGATGCTTTGATAATTATTCTGTTTCGCATGCACGTAATATACTAAATTCTTTTCAGATTCAGTTTCGTATGTAAATAAGTCAGTAATAGCTTCGTTCTTTTTAATTTGAAACTTGGTATTCGTTCAACGCATTCATAGAAATACACGAAATCCTATAATGTTATTAAATCAATCAATGTGAATACATAAAATATCTATAAAAAAATAATTACTTATTCATTACTTAAACCATATAACAACGTTTTGATTAAAAGGTATTGCACCATTTGCGTAACACTGCTCAGCAGGTAACGACATTGATATCGATAAGTTTCATTAAATCTAAGTAATTATAAATACTCTAAAACAAATTATTTTTAATAGTGAAGTGACTATTTCAAAATATAATAAACGATGAAATAAATTTCTGAGGAACCGTCGCGGAAGTTATCCTGTGAAAAGAAAAATGAAAATCATGGTTCCTAGATTGCAAAAAAAGAATTAGCTATTTGTTTAATTTGTTAGAGTATTTATCCATATTAAGCGATTGTTGAAGTTCTTTTTAATTAACTACTACAAATTTTTACTGATTCATTAGCTATCTATTTTTTTACAAAAACAATTTTAAATAACACAAGCAACGACAATTAACAAATTATAATATAATGTATAATTTTACTTGTCAGTATCATAATTCTTATCAAGTCATATGAAATTTTTAATATAAACGAACACCATTAACAAAATATACCAAGTTTTCACACACACACAAAAAAGTGAAAGTCACACTGATCAAGTAGTAAATCATTGTTACTGTATAGGATGTTGCAAATAAATATTATTTTGTGATACGTGATAATATATGTATCTGCATAATTATACTGTTACAACTACAAGCAAAAGTAAGATACATGCTTCAGAATAAATTGAATAATCTCATGAGATTTGTTCCAAACGTTTTGCTAAATGTACTGAAACAAATGCCAGTCGCCTAATTCTACTTATTCTAATCACAAACTATTAAAATGTATACATTTTCTTAATTAACACTAAATTGACATGCCTTTATTACCATATTCTCTTCCGCATAAGCTATTATTACTAGATTTGACGTCTTTAATTCTCTAAAAAAATTTACCATCTAATATGTAACTACTACATTAAGTCGAATAATTGAAGAGAAATGGAGAATACGTTGATGATTTATTCAAAATTACTACACCGTTTTATAGTCATGTTTAGGAGCATACTTCCTGAAACTGTTGGCGAATAAGAATTTTTATAGAAATTTCTAAACTTTAACAAATTCAGAAAACTAAATAGAATCAGAAAGCACGTAATATTTATAAAAAATATACACAAATAGACAATATATTCTGATATATATGAAATCACCCAAGAAGAATGATAGTCAGAGAGTCAGACTAATACTCGCTCCAAAAGAAAATCGAGAATGTCGAGAATCGAATAGATCTACAACATGTATTACACCCGAAAATAGTGAGAATGTATATATACATATACGAGGGGGTATTGATAAGTACTTAGCCTATCATATAAAACGCCAAAATATTCCAAAACAAATTTTATTTATTCAATATAATCACCTTTTAGACTTACACTTTTAGCAGAACGTTCCTAAAGTAATTGTAAGCCCTTGAAAAATTCTATGTTTTTGTCTGCAAACCACTTTTCAACAGCACATATGGTTTCGCCATTTGTCAAAAATCTTTTACCCTTTAAATGTTTTTTTGAATTTTGGGAAAAAATAGCAGTCCAAGGGTGCTAAATTTAGAGAATAAAATGGATGGTCAACTAGTTTAATTAATTTTTACCAGCGCAATCAACGATACAAAAAGAGCGCATCTTTGACATGTCTTCCAAGATGTTTTTCCTATGAACGGTAAGAAGCACACGTTCACAAGAAATATTCGATGCTTCTTTAATACACTTGAATCCACTTCGACGATCTTCTAAAATCATATCATGGGCAGAATCAATATGTGTAGTCACAGAAATTAGCAGTATTCATCTTTGACATCTGATCTTTTAAATTTCGCAATCCAATTTTTAATAGTAACTTATGAAGGATACTGATCATTTAAGGTTTCTGTTATATCAGCAAAAATTTCTTTTCCAGATAATCCTTTGCAAAATAAATTTTTAATAACTGGCCGAAACTCGATTCTTCGATTATTATTATTCAGCTTTGTCTACTAGAAACTTTCCAGGCTAACTATACATCAATACCCCTCATATATATATATATCTACTTATACATATTTGCAAGTAATCATTTCAACAAACCTTGTACTTAATTAATACTTTAAAAAAAATTCTTAAAACTCACTTTGCCAGTACTAAACATAATCTTCAAATCGCAAAATTTTAAATATGAAAGTTGGTATATAGCATATAAACCACGGTCTTAAAATTAATTTATGCACATATTCTGTTAATTTTAACATAGTTCTTATTTAATATTTCAATAAGTATTTGTATAGAGGCATAAATCTTACTATACACGCAGAAAAAATTGTTCCGCGACGAAGGTATATATATCAAGGTCTACGTGGTCGACAAAAATCGACTGTGACTGATATATAAATAGTGTACTAACTTCAAAACATGAACATAATTACAGGAATGAATGTTTTTTGTTTTATTATTTTAGAGTACATGTATGTCATTGGGTTTTATATAAATAAACTACCATTGTTACAGAAAGAAATACTATATTCACAGATGTATGCAAAATATGTACATATAATAATAGTAAATTAATAATTAATTATAAAATAAATAACAGTAACAAAATTAATAATTAACTCTTGAAAGCGTAGCTAAAATATATCATACATTCACATAAAAAAAAGATAAAGAAATGATTTAATCCACATTTATTTGTTTAAATAATTGAATATTCCCCTTATTACATGCAATGAATACCTGCTTACATGTAATGAATTAAAATATAATATTAACACAATAAAAATATATACTGTTATCATAACTAAAGCCATACATTTTTTTGAAAATAAAATTTAAAATGTAATTTGAAAAAATACTAATATACATACATTATAAAGAGTATAATCTACAAACCAATGAACTCAAGTACGACCAGAATTTCTCTCAAGTTCGGCTGTTACACCCATATACATATGAAATTAGAACGATAGAGGTTTTTAAATGTCAAGAACGTGATACACCATGTTCCCGTATACAATACGAAAAATAGGTCATATTGTATCATGTATGATTTAAAAAGTTGGAACACAACGGATTTTTATCATTTTAGCGCGCCCGTATTTACATTCAAAATTATATATTCCCTTTTTCATTCGGAAATAGAACTGATAAAATATTTATACTTACATTATAATCCAAAAATAAAAGAAATAAAAATCATTTAAATGTAAGATAACGCTCAATATTTTCGAAAGTTGTTTGGAAAAAAAACAAAAATCCATATACATCAATTTTTAAAAAAATAATTAATCTCTTTATTAAACACACCTGACATCCAAACTCCATTAAAACCACGATTTGAAAAAGCACCACTTAAAAATTCGTCCAATTCAAACGGATCCAAACCATCGCAGCTATTAAATTTCTCAGCCGCCAAAATTAAAAATAAATTCACTAATATCTGGAATCACATATTTTCATATAGATTTAATTTGCACTTTACAATTACATAAAAATAATAAGTAGAATTTAATTTTAAATGTTGCGCTCCCACACGAACTTACTTTAAACTTCATTCTACTAAAAACTTCCAGTAGAACACCTACAGAAATATAAAGCTCTACTAAAAGTTTTATAATATAGCATTCTCATTTATACAGGTGAAAAATGCGCTTATCACATTTACATGCACAATATGCTGATAAACAAAAGCAATTAATATAAACATTGGAGGACTATATTGAGATTAAAATAAATTTATATGTGAAACTACTATTTCTTTAATAATTACAAATTATTTTCTATAATTTAAAATAGTGCAGACTATTTAAACTACAAGGTTGGCAAAACTCTAGGTTTCATAGAAACTTTGTATTCTTTAGGATTGTCTCAAGTAACACCAGGAGTATTTAATTTGTGGCTAACTTAAATATGTCATTTCCTAATTAATTGTTATGTATTAAAAAGCAAATATTAAAATGAAAAACACCAAATTTATTGTTTAAACAAAGTAATTTGCAATATAAAATACATAAACGAAATAGAAAATAAAATTTTACAGTATATTTAAAGAATAAGGATACTAGGGTTTTCTAGATATCAAATTCAACCTATTTAAATAAAAAAATTAAACATCTTACTGCAAAACTAATTTGAAAAGTAGTCTAAAAAATACGCTGCTTTGTGTGCAATATTCAATGTAATAAATACTACAGATTTATATTACAAGGTAGACAATCTATTGTTTAATTTTCATTAAAACAAAATTAAATATAGTGTCCAAATGGCAAACAATTCTAGTTCTTCAACTTTTTGCAGATAGACAATATGGTTTCTAATTCATATCAATATATGTACATCAAAAAATATGGTTCGAAGATAGAATTTAAAAAATGAATGTGAACTTGGATAATATTACTATAAGAAAATACATATTTTTCTGTAAAGTATATTAATTCCATTTTCTAGTAAATATTGAAAACTACTAATTAAAATCAACCAATTTTTTTTTATTATGATGAAACTTTATTATAAAATCAAAACAGCAAAAAAAATTGAATTTAAGTTCAGTCGAAATGAGTTAATGTAATGTCAATTATTTATTTAATATGAAGACCTATAATGTAGTAAAATTCTTTAATATAAAAATAACACATTTAAATAATTTTAATTTATTTTTGTAGATTATATTGTATTCAAAAGGCTGTGTTGGTTCAGTAGATATGTAAATTATGGTATGAAATGAGTTTCATCACCGCTACAACCTACAACATTAATTGTATTTTGTCAGCCATTATTCAATTCAGACAGATAAAAATTAATATCTGGAAAATAACAGTTTATAGTGCTAGCCTTATTGCCCCTAGTATACTTCGTTGAGCAAAACGCTTCTACTACATTTCTAAGCACTTAACTGTAATAGAAAGCCATTATTCCCAAATATCATTTAGTAATTGTTTGATACTATACTTTTTTTTACATTTGTAGTAAATCAGTACATTACATTAGAAAGTTAAACAATTACTAATCTAGCAAATACAGCAAAAAATAACTATATTTATAGTTGTTCTTCAATTAAATATTCGAATTAAATTTATTCATAATTCAGCACTGGAATTTCGAATGAAACTTGGAACCAGCTTGAACAACTTTTGAATTGTTATATATAAAAGTAAACTCGGTAACTTTTTAATAGTCTTCCTTACATTCTTATACATGGTTGAAGTAGATTATAAACTAAAAGCCTGTTCAAACTAAAAACAAATTTTAGGATAATGAGGGTAGAGAGACTACATTTCAATGTTATTGGCCGTAAACAATAAACCAAAATAAACTATGTTTAAAATAAAAACTACTAATTTTATAAATGAACATTATTTAAACTGAAACGAATAAAATATAAGCGTAATGCTTTTAAATCCAATACATATATATTTTCGTCATAAGATTTGAAAGTTTAATTGTTAGTCTTCTTGATCCTGTAAATCATATTTTTCATATATTAGACTTCATTCCATTAATTACTTAAGGTTGATATATAACCCCTTGTACCGTCGAAAACCAAAACGCACAGTCAGAGTGTGCGTTTTGGCTTTCAACGGTACAGATCGTGTACGGAATTTGTTTCGTGTGGGTTTCTGCCCTAGTGTCCAGGTACGACACTTTAATTATCTGCTGATAATGACAACTGATTAGTTAATCAACCACAGGCTCCATCAAAATTACCTTAATTCCAATATTTTACTTTTCTTTGTTACAAATAAGAATAGTCAACCTCATGCATATAATACAATTAGTTTAATAAAATCTAATTCAACACACAACATCAAAGCATGTTCTTTAGTCTAATAAGTAAATAGTTCCATCCAAATTTATGAATAAGTTGATAAAGATATTTTTAACTGACTGAGTCATAGTTAAAAAATAAATAATTATAGACATTAACTTAACAAACTATTCAATAAAATACTTAATACGTTCTTATTCCAACATAACGTAATTGTATCTATCAACCCTTCTGTAACGCATCATATGGCAATCTCGTTAGGGTTTGGAAACAAAATTTGCAACATGTTCTTTATCTATATTTTCATCTGCCAATGACCTGCTGAATTAGATTTGATCAAAGAGAGTTATATTGCACCGTTATTCTATTTGTGACAAAAAGACGAAATTCTGTATCAATTTTAATTGGAAAATGTAATAATCGCTATTGTCAGTATATAAATTTAATGATTTTCGTCAGCTTCTATATAAACAGAATAATAGCTTGTGTACACCTGAACGTTCTTGTATACCTAGACATATCTGTTATAAAAAAACCGTGTTAAAAGATTTTTTCACCGCGCTATAGGAGGCTCTATATTGTCTATTAATTCAATATGTGGTTGCGGTGGCGTTTTGTAATCTTAAGATGTCTGTCTATTATAAATATTTGTCATATTCGGAATGTATTATTTTATGAGGATGCTTTTCTCAGTGCAGTAACTAAGGCTTCATTTTTTTTATTGATTGTTACAAATTGAGTATTTTAAATGCTTCTCTACATGAAATGTGTTATATGCTGAGCCTTTATTGTTCCTTATCAATTTGGTTTCCTTACTTTAACTAAGTCTGTTTTGAAGCAAAATTTCAGAAAAATAAAACAAGAAATTAAATAAATATTTATTAAAACAATGTGTATAATGAAAAAATAGTATACATTTAAAGCTTACATACACCCAAATTAATTAAATAAGCACATTAAATAAAAAATATACAATTTTATTACACAGAAAAATCTCATTATAGTTTTAAAAATTATATTATTGAAAGTTAAACTAAGTTGCAATAACTTGAACATCCCGATTTTTGTATATGATCTTTATTACTTATGTGAATATTCCCATCTCTGTAAGTTTCCCATAGTCCAGGAGTTTGTATTATCTGCACAACAGAGACAAAATTAAGAAAAATTCAATTGAAGACCTTCATGCAAGAAGATGATAAGTTACTGTAATACAAATTTACAGAGTGAACAAAAAAGATAATATATTTATGAAGTATAATAACACTTCATTTATTCAAATTTTTCTTCAATTATTCTTTTTCCTTAACAGCAATGCACATGCCCAACAACATATGTGTATTGCTTATATTACATATATATAGTTACATGAGTGTAACCTAATGTCCCAACATAACAAAAGTTGCTCACTTTCGAATAAGTTATAGTGCATTGGAAAGAGAGAGTAAAAATATATGTCAGAGGATTTCGGTAATGAAACTGTACAGTAAATAAAATAAATAGCTAAAATTTGTTATGAAGCACAATAGTTTAGTAGTTAAGCAATTGGTATGTATTTTGCCAGCCCGCAAGCTGAGTTTGAGACCACATTGTGACAATTTTACTCCTTTGGTTTTTTTCTTTCTCTGTTTACAAATAATACCACCTAAATGCACTCCGATTTGTCAATTCTGCGATGTCTATTTTTATAAAAAGTATTCAAAAACCGTCCAGATATTACAATTAGCAAAGAAAACAGAGAATTAAATATGCAATATGACACTATTCAAATTCAATCACTTAATCGTTATTTATTATATACTCCGAAATTTCAAAAAAATAATCAAATACATATGCTTAGTATGCATCAAAATTTACAAATGAATGCGACATGTTTTAGCATGCTAATCCATTATATTTTTCACACAATGTACATCACAGTCAATGTAAATGCAACGTACAGCTTTTATTTATAAATTTTTATAATAAATGAAACAATGAAAATAAAATGTGTATGAATAAAGAATCAATATACGAAAACTATTATGTTTAATTCCATACAAATAACTGCAAAATAATATAAAACTAAAGAGTAAATTATATAAAGAGAAAAATACTAGACAAAAGAAATAGTCACAACAAGGTCTCGAACACAGCTTGCATGGCGAGCAAAATACAGAGCAAGTATTTAAACACTAGGCTATTGCACTTACCAAATGTTAGCTATGCACTATACTTACCATACAGCTGAATAATATTCACATATCCATGCCATATGGTTTTCTTCAATAGCAAAATTCTTAGACAACACAAATATTTTTCCTCCCTCTTTCCAATGCACTATGACTTATTCAAAAGAAAAGTTTGCAGTTATGAGCAATTCCTTGTAAATACACAAGAGAGAATACTTTATTAATAAGTAAATAGTTGCAAATCATCAGATTAAAAAATCTTTTGTTTTTGTTTAACTCATTACACGTTTTAGTAAAAAAAGATTTCAATATAAAAAAAAACTTCTTTGCCTACACCAATACGGTCAGTTAAAAAAATTGCTTGTGTATAAAATATTTTCTGAGTCAATAAAAATAAAATATGATCACAAAATAAGTACTATAAGTTTTCAGGGTTTCAATGTAACTTCACCTATTTCTTAAATCCAAATAAAATGTACCTTATGAACTAATTCTTCGAAGGCACACTGAACTCCATCTCTAGTTTTAGCACTTGCCTCAATAAATAAAGTTTGATGCCTTCTGGCAAACTGTAAACCTTGTTCTCTACTAACCTCTCTGCTTTCCTAAAAATTTTAAGTTAAGTACTGAATGGACACAGAATTTCTTTGTACATACCACATCTATTTTATTTCCAACTATCATTTTAATGATGTTCCTTTTAGTCGAATAAATGTCTAATTCATTTAACCAAGTTTCTAACTTTGAAAATGTACTATAATTACTTACATCATATACTAATATAGCACCTTGGGCATCCCTGTAATATGATGGTGTTAATGTACGAAACCTTTCTTGTCCAGCTGTATCCCATATTGCTAATTTTACAGTATTACCATCAACAGTTAATTTCTTTGTTTTAAAGTCTACACCTATAGTCAACGTTTGCTCTGGATCAAAATTATCTTCTGTAAATCGTAATAATAAACTGAAAAACATAACCTTAATTACATAAATTTACAAAGAAAATATACGTGTTAATTACCTGGATTTACCTACACCACTTTCCCCAATTATCAAAATTTTTAATGTTGTTAAGATATCATCATCCATATTAGACACCAGTTCCAAATTGATTAAATGTAAGTTAAAAACAATAAAATTGTTCTTGACAGTACTAAAATGACCTTCATATACTAGCTACCAACCATTATAAATTATTGTTCTCTGTGATTTATTACGTATTAACCTTCTTCTAGTCTAGCGTAAAACAAATTATAGGAACTTTAATGAAAATTCATTTATTGACGTTAAAATTCTTATTGGACATTATAATTCTTATTATTCAAGACATAAAAAAAAATATAAAATAATTATACACATAAAAATGTGTATAATTATTAAAAAAATGGATACCATTTACTTTTATACCTTCATACCAATAAAAATATATTTGAATTATACATTTTCATTAGTAAAATTACTAGAACCGATATACTTATCTACCTAAAAAGAATAATTTATTTCATAGTTAATATTTTTGAAACTAATTTTATTTTCTAACGAGCATTTTAGTAAAATGAAAACTGCAAATTTTGTGCCATTTTCGATGTTGGCGTTCTATTCAGCGAAAAAATTATATAAAAAAAAATTTTGGGAATCTTAAAAAACTACTATTTTTTTACGAAAGACCCGCAATTTCGCTGAAAATAGTGCCCCCTCTTTCAGAATAAATATAGAAAATTTAGTGGAAAATAGCACTAAAATGGTTAATAACCGAGTATTATAGTATAAAGGCAAATAAAAGAAGAGGAACATTAGATAATTAAATTTTTCTAGAACAATCGTCTAAAAATTGAAATTTCAGTCGGTTGTTTGCAATGATATTGAAATTTATATGTGTACTTGTTTCTATCTTTCTTTCCACGCTAGGTAGCTTATAAGTTTATCTTGGAAAACGTTTAAAAGTATAATGCAAATTATTTTTAACCCTCCAGTGGACAGGTGTGGTCTATCTGTAATATACAAAAATCGTTATAACTTAAAAAAAAATTGAACACGTCCTTTCAAAAATACTAAACACCAAATTTTGTTGAAATTTAAAAATTATAGTTTTCGAATTACTAATTCGTTATTTTTGTGATATTGAAACGCATAAACCCATTTTTTACATAATTATGACGTAACTTCATTCTGAACACAAATGAAACCCCTCTTATATGAACTTCTAAGACAAAGTAGCAATCCATTATATAAAGTAAATTTCCGTTTTTTATTAAACGTTTGTTGATTTCTCAAAAAAAATTTTTACAAAAAAAAGTGTATAGCCGCATATCCATACATAGAATGAAGAACGTAGCTTTCATTAATGATTTTTTCGTTTTATTGTGCGTTGCGCATGGACTGACCGTCTTTTTGTTTCTTGCAAGTTCTCTGCTGGCTGGTCCTTTGAGCTATTGTTTTGCCGTAGTACTTCTTTAATTTATATGTACAGATATTTATTTTATCACCAACTTCATTATATGTAAATTATTTTCCAATTGTTACCTATTCAAGATCCTATCTATTGTTTTTACCCTTTTGTGTCAGCCTGTTATTCCTATAACCTTATTGATTTTGTTATTACTATGGCACAGTTTTGGCATATAGTTATTGTAAAACAGTAATTACGTGGACATGTGATGGCTGTAGTTTCCCGGGTAATGATATATCTGAACTTCAAAATAATATTGTTGTCTTGAAGAATCGCTCAACTGATATAAAATCTGCTCTTGATAAGGATACGGTTAGAGCAATTAATGAGGAAGTTCGGGAGCGTGAAAAGAGAAGAATCAACTTAATTCTTTATGGTGTTGTAGAGGAACAGGACATGCCAAGAAATGATTGCTAAGGGTCGGATAGTGATGTTGTTGCCAATATAAAATGAGAAATGTTCCTCTATTCAAACATCTTCGAATTTCCTTGGAAAAAACGCCTCGGCAGTAGCAATAATATAATACTTTGAAGTCGGTAATGGTGTGGTATGTGAGTAAGTGTGAATTTCTGAGAACAAAATACGTTAGAGGTGTCCCAAAAATAGTTTCATCTAATTTGAATTTAAACTAGGTGTGTCTGACCGAAATGAGATTTGAGTTTACTTTCAAAATGTATGGAGAAAGAGGACTAAGATTGATGAGTTTTATAGTTCAGTATTATCAACAAACTATGATTTCATTGCCTTGCAGAAGCTTAGTTGTTCAATGATGTCTACAGCTCGGAGTACTTTCCTGAAACATATTCTGTTTTTCATATGGATCAGAGATTTAATCATTGGTCTCGCGATGCAGAAAAGTTCTACTAGCATTTAATAGCGTATTGTAAACTGGTTTGTGATATAATTTAACCGACTCATCATCTATTGATCTTGTTGGTTGTAAATGTTGCACAACTTGGTAATTCGTATTTTTGTTCTTTATGTTCCCCTAAATATACCTATAATAGAATTTATGACATTGAAAATTTTTGAACGATTTCTTTTTAACATGAGAAGTGTAGTTGATGTAGGTGATTTTACTTTTGATGATAAATAAATATGATGATGCATATGACTGCTATATCATAATCTCTTCAAAGTTTGATCAATATTTGTTAACTTTCGGGATTGTGATAATATTGTGAATATTCATGAACGAATCTTGGATCTAACCATTCTTATCATCCATCACTCAGTATTGTGCTACTGACCAAGTCTGTTAAGTTCGCTAAATAGTTTATTAATAAAATTATTTCAAATTTAAGCGAACAGATTAAAAGTTATAAACGTTATAATAATCCTAACTACTTAAATAAATTTCGTTAACTTCACACTAAAATTAGAAAACAAATAGCTACAGCTTATTCCTTTTACTTGCATCACGTAGAATACCTAGTCTAGTGGGTAACTCCAGGAAGTTGTGATCGTAAAACTATGAAAAAAAGTGATGTAGTCGAATAACTTGAAATGTATTACGGTAAGAACATTCTTAATGATCCGGCGCGGATTGTTTTGCTGATTATTTTAGCAATTTTTATAATTTTCTTTCACGTGGTGTAGTGCTTGATTACTATAATAATAATAATAAATCCGGTATACATATTGATTATTTTAATGAAACAGATAGATTTAATTTGATCAATAAGGTTGATATATAACCCCTTTCCACAATTAACTATTTGTAAATTCTGTATACGCATTTCGACAACCAAGTTGTCATCATCAGCAGATAATTTCAAAGTGTCGCACCTGGTAAAACACGGCGAAGAAATTGTACGAAAAATACACTCCGTACGCGATCCGCACCGTTGCAAACCAAGATGTGCACTGTCTTCGCCGTGTTTTACCAGGTGCGACACTTTGAAATTATCTGCTGATGATGACAACTTGGTTGTCGAAATGCGTATACAGAATTTACAAATAGTTAATTGTGGAAAGGGGTTATATATCAACCTTATTGATCAAGTCAATCAACCACAGGCTCCATCAAATTCAACTAGATAGATTTAAGACGATATGTAAGCCAAAATATCTACATAGGCTCTGGTCATAGTCGAGTACCTGCATTTATCGTTCGTGACTGTAGATACGCTTTAGCTCATCCCTTGAAAAGTATGTTTCATTTAGTATTGTAGACACATACCTTTGCTGAGGGGTGGAAAATTATGAGTATAGTACGTGTCTCTAAGGGTAGAGACCTATGGTGATGTAATTAATTATTGACCGAAATTTATAAACGAGCAACGTTTGTAAATTATTAAAAATTACTACCACAATTCTGAGTCGGTAGTCGCAACTTTAAGAGCGCTTACTCCTATCTTCGGTCATAATAATTGTCCCACCAGACAGGCTGTGCGTGCTATAGTGAATAAATTCGAGTCAAAATATTCACTATTGGATGTTCCTTTGCAAGTGAGACAACTCACTGGTCGAAGTACCGTAAATATCGCAACCGTAAGTGCTTCAGTTCAAAATAAGCAAAATCAGTCGATTCCACGCCGTTCACAGGAATTGGGAATCTCTCAAACCACATCGCGGCGAATTTTGCGTAAAGATTTTGGCTTACACTTTTACAAAATTAAATTAACCCATGAACAGAAGTCTCTTGATCATTTGAAGTGCCGAAATTTTTCTGATTGGGTTCTGTTAAAGTTTGTAGAAACTCCTGAATTTTTGGCTAATGGCTTTGTCAATAAGCAAAATACGCATTATTGGACAGCAACAAAGCCACATGTGCTTCAAGAAGCTCTATTATAACCACAAAAAGTGACTATGTGGTGTAGATTTCATGCCGGAGGTGTAATTGCACCATATTTTTTCGTCGATAAAAATTATCGCCATGTTTCGGTCAATGGAGTTTGCTATCGTGCCATATTGGAAGACTATTTTTGGCCAGAATTGGATGGACTTGACATTAAAGATATGTGGTTCCAACTAAATGATGCCACATGCTACACAGCTGGGCAAACAATTGATCTATTGAAGGGATAATTCGGTAACCGTATAATCTCGAGAAAAGACCGGCCGGGTATCTACCTTGCTCATGCGATTTAACGCCGCTAGATTTCTTTTTATAGGGTTACGTTAAGTCGTTGGTTTATGCCAACAAACCAACAACGTTAGAGGAGCTCAAGGACAATATCGAACGTGAAATTGCCAACGTTCCGGCCGATATGTGCGAAAGAGTGGTGGAAAATCAATCATTGCAAACATGATCGAGGTTATATGCACGAGATCGAATTCCATATTTAAATGTAACATATGTACTGCACTTGGAATAAATTTCAGCCCAATATCTCAATTATTCTATTTTGATTAAGTTCAAAATTTTTATGTCCTTAGTGAAAACTCGGATATTATTATTTGACTTTACCTCAATCTCTTAACTTTAGAATTCCTAATTTTGGATCACGTCAACGAGATACCTTTTATTTACCATTTACTAGAACGAGAGATCACCTACCTATACATACTATGACTACCAATTTTAATAAAATATCAATATTGATATTAATGCGTGAGCTTGAAAATGTTATTGCAGGTAATTTCAATGTATTTGTTTAGATTTAGTTTAATTTAATCAAATTTAATGTACCTGGGATATATCTATGTTTTATATTATTAAGCACTTTTGAGGCATTATTGTTGCATGTTATTTTTTATTATCCTGTAATTGGTATTTAAATAATAAATGATAAGTATCTTCACAATTATATAAATTTGGAAAATTAATCAAAGAATTAACAAATTGTTTTTTAGATGTACTAACGATAAAGCCACAAACACGTTAAATCTCGATAGTTTTGTTTTGACATGTTCTCAATATTCTGAGAGTATCAAATTGATGTGAATATTAAAAAATATTTGCCTAACATATTTGCTTTTTTTCATATTACAAACAATCTATTATTCAAAATACCTGGTGTTATTTATTAAGAAATGCGCAACCACGTTGAATTTAACATGTTCAAATTTTCAACTAGTTAATTCATGTTCAGAAGAAACGATCAAGTAAAATGTATACATGATAACGTCGAATAGTTAATCATGACTAAGGAAAATTTAAGTATTTTTTAAATTTAATATCAAATAACATTAAACATGTATTTTTTGTACATTAAAGTATTCGATAATTTACATGGAAAATGCAAAATATGCCTATACAAATTTTAAATATTTATTTACTCAAATCAATTGTTAATGAAAATATACATATTTATCTAAAAACTATATAAAAAAGGACAACTTATTTTTCCAATTATGTTTCTGTAACTTCTTTTAAATACATTAACTTTAAAAAATGTTAACTCACAGAATCACAAATTTTAAAAATTTCTTTTAAAGTATATTAAATTAGGAATATTAGACAATTAATAGTAAATTAAAATGATTTTGTGATATTTCACTAAAAATGAAGTATTTAAATAAAAAACACAATAAATTACATATATTGAATTGTTGGAGAAGTCGTCTCGAGGCGTTTTTTGAAACAGATGGCACAAGTTCATTTTTGTAAATATTAAGGTTATTCGCATCAATCTTTATGCGATTGATGATAAAATAAAAATTAATCAAGTCAAATTCAGAACACATGCAGCATTACCAGAGTTTGTAGGATAGATATAAGTTGGTAGCATAAAACAGAAAAATGTAATATGTTGTGTATATACCAGTAAAGTAATAAAATATAGAAATGTAAGTCCTTTATTTCTTCACGTGGTGTAGTGCTAGATCGTTATAATGATATTATATCCAATATACATATTGAATGTTTTAATGAAACAAATATATTTAATTCGATATGTAAGCATGAACACCTACATAGCTCTGGTCTTAGTCCAGTATAAACCAGTAAAGTAACAAAATATAGAGATATAAAAGTCCTTTATTATTAAATGTCTATAACTACAGCACTACAATGCACCATACAGAGTTGGTACTTCAGTAGGAAAATCGTATTTTTAAAATAATACGTTGTACCACTATACTGTCTCAGCTTTGATACTTTTTGACAACTTTTTAACAACCTATTTATGACTAGAAAACATTTATCTTGAAAATTTGTACATTTTCTAAATTTTTGTTAAGCGTGTGAATAATTATTTAATTACATGAAAAATGTGTTATAAGATTATGTAATAAATATGTTGCCGTGTTTCTTATTAACCTTTAACAAATGAAAAACTTAAAAGAATATTTAGCTTTGCTCCGGAGCTGTATCATCCCAGCAAATTTGTATCATTGGGAATTGTTAAATTTTATTTTTTGATTTAAGTTTCTGCGAACGGTGCGTCAACAAGCTCGATATTAGGTTCCTCATGAAATCAAAGTTCGCTTGATGCCGGTATGTTGCTTAAACATGGGAAAAAGATTCAATTTGAAGCCACTGACAACTTGGATTGACTATAACAATGTGGTGAGAAAACACTTTGTTTCAACTTGAATATTCGTGGTGAGATTTTGTAGGTGTCGTGTCCTTCATGCTCCTACCATAGTAGAAGTGCAGTGCCTGGCATATGTATATAAAACGTATGACATTTATGAGAATAAAATCAAGTTTTTTTAGTTACGTAAGTTGATCTTTTTGAGAATTATGAACTTGTCGTTTATAACATTTAAAAGTCACACATTTGGAAGTCAAATTTACATTGATAAAACGCTTTTAATCTGCCTGGCACTGTATTATAATATTTATACTGTCTCTACCATTCTGTATGGTCCACGTTCGAGGATAAAATTCTGAACATCGTAGTGTATGAGCGGGTAAATGGCTTAAGACTGGGGCCCCGCATAGCTTCAAAGTTGCGAGGAGCCCCAGTTGTAAACTTCTTTGTTTACACATTGCCCGGTTTCCGACCTTGCTAAAGACTGCCTAAGACCAAAAAGTATCGTACCCTTTGGAGCGTGAGATATAGATATGGAGCTGGGAACTTCTTTATTTACACATTGCTTGACCATCGGCCTTGCTGAAGACCGACCAGAGAATATAATACTGCTGAGCTCGGAATATTTATTAGTACCGCAAAACTACATATTATTCTGCTTTATTCATCTCTCTCTCGCTCTCCATATGACGGTGCCAAATAGAACTATCTCTAACAAGTAATATACAAGTGTTTTTAAATACGTTACTTTTTAACGCTTTTATACTTACAGGGTGTTAATTTTCCGTGCACAAACTTTTACACAAATAAAAATTGTCTTAATTATGAATCGACAACAAAGAGGTGTTTAAGTATAACCGATGAAAGAGTTTGAGAGATGATATGAATCTATTAAAACGTAGAAATATGAAACTGGAAGTACTTATACTTTAGAAAAAACTAAAGGTATTTTAAAAACATTAGATAACAGCATGGAGTCTACAAACATTAAATATAATTGACTGAGACGCTACGAGCAAGGGAGAAATCCTCCAATAGAAGTAGTTCTATCACGCACAGCTGTTTTGAAAAACAGGCACAGGAATAAAACGAATGTCAAAACTCAAACGGATCAAACGATTTAACAACTAAACTATTTGAAAAGTTAATTTGGTACGTAGACTTCCGCGGTCGTGGTCCATGCTATCTGCTTCTGGGTTTCGGGGCTGGAACCGCGTCACTAGTATATCTGCAGACGTTTCGTACCCATTTGTATGGGACATCTTCAGGGCTGAACTACTGCACTGAAACTGGTGTAAGTCGATGGGGGACGTGTTTATATATGGATAATGGGTCAATGGAGCGTTACGGTTACGGTTGGGTAGATTAGAGATGCAGGATTGCCAAGCGTTATGTAGGGGGTAGCCATCATCGCGGTTAAGATTATTGGGGTGCTTAAAGATCTCTATAGTTTCACGGATTTTGCGACCATAGAAGTGGTTAGTGCGGGATAGGATCTTGGTTGAATTAAACTGAATATGGTGCCCGGTTTCCAGCCTATGCTCGGCAAGTGCAGAACCGGCTATGCGCAGCAACCTAGTACAACGCTCATGTTCAGAAACACGAGTGCCGACAGACCGCTTTGTTTCACCAATATATGCCCTGCCGCATGAACAAGGAATCCTGTACACACCAGCTGATTCTAAAGAAACATGGTCTTTTACGGAAAAAGAGTCAGATAATTTGGAATGGGGTTTGAAGATGGTTTTGATGTTGTTTTTGAGAAGAACCCTACTGATGCGGTCAGTAACACCTTGTATATAGGGTAGGTGGGCTTTAGAGAGGGGGGGAGATGATGTAAGCTGTGTATTAAGTTGTGAGATTTTGGGATTAAGATGTCGATCTATGGTTCGCTGAATATTATGGTTGGAGAAATTATTATTTATAAGAGCTTTGGTAACATGACTTAATTCCTGGGATATAGAATGCTGGTCAGATATGTTGACAGCTCTTTGGACTAAGGAATTGATAACGCCCTGTTTCTGGACAGGATGATGATGGGAGAGGGCATTGAGATACCGATCAGTGTGTGTGTGAATGTCCTAGTGAACCATCCAGATCACGAGTTACCAAGACGTCGAGGAAAGGAAGGGAACCTTCAGATTCAATCTCCATGGTGAAATTTATGGAATCGTGTTGTGAATTTAAGAAAACGAGGAAGTTGTTCAAGGAATCCCGACCATGGGGCCAAATAACGAAGGTGTCATCCACATATCTGAACCAACATTTTGGTTTTTGGTCACAAGAGTGTAGAATTTGTTGTTCGAATGCCTCCATAAAAATGTCAGCAACAACAGGAGAGAGAGGAGACCCCATAGCTGCACCCGATACTTGTTCATAATAATTACCACGGAACTGAAAATAGGTGGAGGTTAAACAAGTATTCACCAGGTTGGCCAAGTCATCAGGTTGGTTGTTAGTGGAAAGGATTTGACGGATTATTTGGATAGTGTCGGGTATAGGAACTCTGGTAAATAAAGATTCGACGTCAAAACTAACTAGTAGATCATGAGGATCTACCGTTAGGCCATTTAGTCTTTGGACAAAATGTTTGGAATTTTTAATAAAAGAATCACTATTGCCGGTGTAAGGTTTGAGAATGTTCGAGAGATATTTAGATAATTTATAAGTGGGACTGTTTATGGTACTCACTATGGGACGCAGAGGAATGCTGGGTTTGTGAATTTTTGGGAGACCGTACAGTTTTGGGGCTTTGGAGTCGCTGGGTAATAAGGTTCTGTGAGAATCGGTAGGGATAGAAGAGGTTTTGATAGATGATATGATGGTACGTTCTATTCGTGAGGTGGGATCTCGCTTAAGAAGTTTATACGAGCCGTCCTGGAGAAGAGTTTGTATTTTAAGCTCGTACTGATCACTGTCCAGGACAACAGTGGCGTTACCTTTATCAGCTCTGAGTACAACGATGGTGGGGTCAGATTTCAGGACTTTAAGGGCTAGAATCTCGAATCTTTGTGGCCCCATGGTCGGGATTCCTTGAACAACTTCCTCGTTTTCTTAAATTCACAACACGATTCCATAAATTTCACCATGGAGATTGAATCTGAAGGTTCCCTTCCTTTCCTCGACGTCTTGGTAACTCATCATCTGGATGGTTCACTAAGACATTCAGTGTACCGCAAACCCACACACACTGATCGGTATCTCAATGCCCTCTCCCATCATCATCCTGTCCAGAAACAGGGCGTTATCAATTCCTTAGTCCAAAGAGCTGTCAACATATCTGACCAGCATTCTATATCCCAGGAATTAAGTCATGTTACCAAAGCTCTTATAAATAATAATTTCTCCAACCATAATATTCAGCGAACCATACGAGGGAGCGTTTTTATATTCGCGGAATGAGCGGGTTGTAGAGGGGTTGTAGGCGCATTGGGGGCGTGGCCTGCGCAGCGACTCATGATTAGTATAAATACGAAGTTTCATTGTTATTAGACAGTTAGTCTTTGAGCTATCGTCAACCAAGTAACATAATCAGGAGTGAAAAGTGAAATATGGAAAAAATCGAATATCGTGCCGTTATAAAGTTGATTATATTGATTGATTATAAAGATAAAGGTGTTTCTATAACCGAAGAATATTACGCTTCAATATTAGAGCGACTAAAAGAAGCCATTAAAGAGAAAAGACGGGGAAAATTGACAAAAGGTGTTCTGCTTTTGCACGACAACGCGCCCGTCCACAAGAGCCGCGTTGCGTTAGCTGCCCTGCATAAGGTGGGCTTCGAAATTGTGAATCACCCACCCTACAGCCCAGACCTGGCCCCGAGTGATTATTACCTGTTTCCGAAAATGAAAAAAGAGCTGCGGGGTAAAAAATTTACTGCCGATGATGAAGTCAAGGAGGCAGTTTCGGCGTATTTTGCAGATAAAGAGAAATCATTTTTCTATGAGGGCATAAATAAATTAATTGAAAGATGTGAAAAATGTATCCGTCTTGCAGGTGAATATATTGAAAACGAAAAATAATTTGGTTTTTTTATTTCCACCCCTTGTCCCCCATTCCGCGAATATAAAAACGCTCCCTCGTAGATCGACATCTTAATCCCAAAATCTCACAACTTAATACACAGCTTACATCATCTCCCCCCCTCTCTAAAGCCCACCTACCCTATATACAAGGTGTTACTGACCGCATCAGTAGGGTTCTTCTCAAAAACAACATCAAAACCATCTTCAAACCCCATTCCAAATTATCTGACTCTTTTTCCGTAAAAGACCATGTTTCTTTAGAATCAGCTGGTGTGTACAGGATTCCTTGTTCATGCGGCAGGGCATATATTGGTGAAACAAAGCGGTCTGTCGGCACTCGTGTTTCTGAACATGAGCGTTGTACTAGGTTGCTGCGCATAGCCGGTTCTGCACTTGCCGAGCATAGGCTGGAAACCGGGCACCATATTCAGTTTAATTCAACCAAGATCCTATCCCGCACTAACCACTTCTATGGTCGCAAAATCCGTGAAACTATAGAGATCTTTAAGCACCCCAATAATCTTAACCGCGATGATGGCTACCCCCTACATAACGCTTGGCAATCCTGCATCTCTAATCTACCCAACCGTAACCGTAACGCTCCATTGACCCATTATCCATATATAAACACGTCCCCCATCGACTTACACCAGTTTCAGTAGTTCAGCCCTGAAGATGTCCCATACAAATGGGTACGAAACGTCGGCAGATATACTAGTGACGCGGTTCCACCCCGGAAACCCAGAAGCAGATATTTGAAAAGTCTTCAGGCAAATTTGCAAAAACTTAATACAAATGGTGTAATTAAAAATATAAAATATGTAAGTGCTATTCCACGGTATGCTTGGTTACACTGAAATTAATAGTGAATAACTATTCAACAATAAATGCAATTTATACAGACATGATCGTTACGCTCACGATACTAAGAGACGTGAAGGCGAAGTTCTGACAGCTATAAAATCATTTTAAGGTACTTGTACTGTGCACCTATCAAGGAATTGAGCAATTATGTCAAGTGTTATAGAGTCAGCAATCAGACAGTTACAATCAATCCATCATCCAGAAACGTCCAGAACTCACTAATGATGAAATTCCACTTCCACCAGTCAAAAATTATTGGGCGTTGGTAGGGTGTGCTGTCATACGCACCAAACTCGACAGACTGCGCCTTGAGACAACCACTTGGTTTTTTTCTCTTCAAACCCCCTGGCGTGAGCTGTGAGTGAGGATTTTTTTATTGACCAAAGAAAAACGGGCAACTGTTTTCATAAAGTTTTTCATCAATAAATGTTGGTCTGTTTGTGAAGTAAAATGAACATGTGATTGATATTTTTTTATATTAATGACCTATGAAAAACATACGTTATGTCATGACTTTTCCGACACCAAATAGAAAAGCACCAGGTAATTTCCAAACAAAATCAATTTTCATTAAATAAATAAGTGCTTTTGTTTTTGAAACATTACGTATTTAACACCCTCCTCTACTTTTACATACTGCTAAAATATATATCCTAAAAGTATTACAAGGACTAATGGAAAATGTGAATACTATCAATTGGAAAAGAACTAAAAATAAACAAGATTACATGAAAGCAATAACAGAAATTCAAACAGATTGAGAAAGAAAATGCAAAATTAACACACATATTTAATAACATCAAAGAAAAATTAGACTAACTTAAAAAACGACAAAGAAATCTGGTAAACTAAGGTTTCGCCTTCAATGTAAGTGTGTACTAAATTGTGGAATAAAGTTTTTAGAGTCAAAATTAGGGAGTATAAATATAAAAAGAAACAAAAAATTTGCACCGATATCATATATATATGAAAAATAAAATTAAAATGAGCAAAATATAAATTAAGAAAGAATAAAAGCGATAGTTTATATTAATATGTCGAAAGAATCATTCAAAGCAAATTTAAAAAAAGACGAAGAAAAGAACAATAAGACGGATTACTAGAAACTAATAATAAATGGATAAACATGGTAATGAACAAAAGAATACATCTTAACAGACAAAAGCAACTAATATCAAATAATTTATATAATATAAAAATATCAACACAAAAATTTAGCAAAGAGCAAGTATATAATTTTGGATAATATAATTTATTGCCTAGTTACAGGACAACATAAAAAGGAATATAATACATAATTATAAAATACAAAAAAATAAATAGTAAATATAAACCAAAACTATATGCTTATCTACTGAAATCAAAAAAAAAACGAAAAAGTACTACAATACACAATAATTAAGTCGACTGTCATTACGACAAATGAGGGTAATCGCATCTTATTTTTTGACTAGAAAATTTATACTAGAAAAATCTAATTGACAATGATAGAGAATATGCTCGAAGTTTCCTGGATGCCCAAAAGATCGTAACACCAATTCAGCAGGACCACATCCGACCTCGTAACAATTTGATGAAACAGTTCCTGCGAAGGCGTTTCTCTTAGTCAATTTTACGAAATTGTGGTGAAAACATTGGCCCGAATGTATCCAGACACTGTGATGAAATCTTAAGATTCCTTGTATAGAGAAATTAGTATTTTACTGATTTTGCCAAGGCTTTCGATTGGCCATCTGCTAACCCTGGCCTGATCCCTCTTGATTATAGATTGAGATGCTCTTCAAAATGTCTTACAAGAAATATCCAAACTTGAAGTTTTTGAAATGTAATATTCTTGAAGCTATAGTAAAAATATCACTAGAAACAGTATATAAACCTAAACGAATAGTTCGATTGTACATATTTGTATGGTCCCATGAGATGAACATTTCAAATGAGTTGTACAGTGCTTCAGGGTTTATAATACATAGATTTTAGTTGAGTTATTCTTTCTTTATATGCCATTAAAATATCAATAGTACTTACGACTAGACTGTATTGACAATGAAATGAATAAAAGACTGGACACCATATGAAACTTTCATGCTCAAAATCTTTTTATTAATAGAAAATTAGTAAGCATATCGCTTGCTCAATATTTTAAATATTTACAATAAAACAAAACACTTACTAAAAGTTTTATTAAAAGAAAGTTGCCAAAAACTACAGAATTTAATTCTTAATAGAACAAGATATTTCCTTGTTATATAACAATGTAAGTAAAATTTAACACTGTTTACAATCTACATTTCAAACAAATGCAAAAAAGTACAGAATGTAATCAAATCAGATCAGTAATATACAAAAATTAGTGTGTTAAACATTGACTTTAGTGAAGTGTTTCATAACTATCTATAAATTGAAAATGCAGCATAATTGGTCAATTAATGAATTGATAGGCGAGCGAATTATTTTTAAAAGTCAATGTTTTACACAAAAACAACCTGGTTGCACTAACACTACGTTCTTGAACATTCTCTCCATCTCATTTTGACCGTTTTCGCAATACAAAGTATCTTCAACAATTTGCTGAATACACTTTCCACCAAACAAAAACACTACATTTATTCTAATTATGCACATTATACGAAACATTGACACTTGGGCCAATATATAGTAGAAACGAGGCACAAAAGTGTCTTTCTTTTTTTTTTGGTAATGCACGATCGAGTAATATTAAAGTTCCTCAATCTAGTACGGCCATAGAAAATAAACTGGCACAGAGTGAAATCAACGTTAAGAATTCGAGAAAAAATTAATAAATCTTAAAGAAAATTTCACACGTAACAAATTCAATAATAAAGGTCTGTATCTATTGGAGGATTTTACATCATACCGCCTCCCATGCCACCCATACCGCCCATACCACCCATACCGCCCATTCCGCCATGACTAGGTGGTTCTTCTTTAGGAATTTCCGTTATCACCGCCTCGGCTGTTGTAAGAAGGGAAGCTACACCGGAAGCATCTTTAACAGCTGTGCGTACGACCTATTGTGTTGGAAAAAGAAATAAATAAAAAATAAGCTCAAAATTTTATTATACTTCTTACTTTTGTTGGATCAATAATGCCTTTTTCTACCATATTGACATATTCATTTTTCAAGGCATCATAACCGAAATCCCCAGTTCCTGCTTCAACTTTTGCAACAACTTGATTTCCATCTACACCAGCATTGTTAGCAATTGTCATACAAGGAACTCTCAATGCCTTTCTAACAATTTCAATTCCTAAAAGTATTAAATGAAATTAAAATACAACAGAGGAATTCATTTAATTACTAAATTAAAACTTCACTTTTTTACTTTATTAATTACATGTTTCATTTTTCATTTCCTGAAGTAATATTTTCAATTGCATTAAAATAATATAAAGAAAACTTACTGCAGTCGCTTTTTAGATAAGAAAAAAATTATAGTGGAAAAACTATTAAAAATATAATAGTTATTCACAATTCCTTAATTAGTGCTATTAGTATTGCATTAATATTGAAATAATAATGTTAATAATGAAAATTTTGTACAGTTAAGGTGTATCAAACCAATGTTCAACAATCCTTCATAAAATTGATAAAAATGCAACAAGAAAGCACGACTTTTAAAAGCGCACTTTATGATAATAAATTGACTTTCTATTTTTTGCACCAAATGAGTATTTGCAAAAGATTTACCATCACTAATCACATCAAATACAATCAAAATTTTTTCTAAGGATGACAAGTATACAACTACTTTTACACTGCGATAATTGTAGAGGTAATTAAACACTAATAGTAAAAGATCTCAAAAAGAAATCTTAGTATATTTGACAAAAATTATACAGAAATAAATATGTAATGAAAATACATTTTAAAGCTACTTCAAATTTATGTTTGTAGACTTTTAGAATATCTGTACAAATACTATAAGAATGTAATTATGATCAATCACATAATCACGAAACACATCAGCTATTGAATTATAATATTGCACAATTCCGACACTTACAAAAATTTTTACCACATTAAGTAAGCTCTAATATGTGCTTAAATTTATTTCATTAATAAAAAAAAATAACGAAAATATTCTTACCTATACTTTGATCATTATTTATTGGTTTTATTGAGTCTAAAGCAGTAATACATCTTAATAAAGCAGTACCACCTCCAGGAACAATACCTTCTTCAACAGCAGCTCTTGTGGCGTTCAGTGCATCATTAACTCTATCTTTCTTTTCATTTACTTCAATCTCACTGCTACCACCAACTTTCAAAACGGCAACGCCAGAAGCCAGCCTGGCCAATCGTTCTTGTAATTTTTCTTTTTCATATTCTGATGTAGTATTTGAAATTATGTCACGAATTTGTTCTGCTCTTCTGTCAATATCATCTTTCTTGCCCTTTCCTTTTAATAAGAGTGTGTCATCCTTTGTAATAGAAATTTCTCCAACTTGTCCTAGATCTGAAAGTTGAACATCTTCCAATTTTGCAATGCCAGACTCATCACCAAAAACAATGCCACCAGTTGCAATAGCAATATCTTGTAGAGTAGCTTTTCTATTATCTCCAAAACCTGGGGCTTTCACGGCAGCTATCTGAAGGCCAATACGAAGTCTATTCACAACCAGTGTTGTTAAAGCTTCTCCATCAACATCTTCAGCAATAATAATTAATGGTTTTCTTTGAGAATTTGCCATTTCTAATGCTGGTACAATGCTTTGTACAGACGATATCTTTTTCTCGGATAATAAGAGAAGAGCATCTTGATATTCCACTTTTGCCCCTGTACATGATATGGTATAGTTAATATTAAATGCATAAAATAATTTTTGATAGATTAAACTTGGTACTTTGGGTGTTTAGTGACGACCAATTATTAGAAAATTTTGAATATTTAAAACTGTAACTACACTTATTATTACATTCATTTAATAGTGTGTTGATGGTGTTATCAAAATCATGTACTTACCTTTTGTTGTGTTCACAAAATATGGTGATATATAACCACGATCAAATTTCATACCCTCAATAACTTCTAATTCATCGTTTAATGTTTTTCCATCTTTAACAGTTATAACGCCATCTTTACCAACTTTTTTCATAGCATCTGATATTAAATTACCAATTGATATATCTCCATTGGCAGAAATGGTAGCAACTTGTGCTACTTCTTCAGGGGTTGTTACAGGTTTTGATAAAGCTTTCAATGTATCAGTAATCTTTTCTACAGCCATCATTATGCCCTTTCTAATTTCAATAGGATTTGCCCCTTTTCCCAAATTTTCGAAACCCTCTTTTGCTATAGATCTCGCAAGAACTGTAGCAGTTGTTGTGCCATCACCAGCCTCCTCATTTGTGTTATTTGCAACATCTTGAACTAAACGAGCGCCTATATTTTGAAATTTATCTTTTAATTCAACACCTTTAGCTACTGTGACACCATCTTTGGTAATTTTTGGAGAACCCCAAGATTGTTCAATAATTACATTTCGGCCCTAAGTTTTTTCCAATATATTATGATATGAAAATAATGAATATAATACTTACTTTGGGACCCATTGTAACAGCAACTGCATCTGCTAATATATGAACACCTTGTAACATAAGCCCCCTCACTTCTGAGCCAAATCTAACATCTTTAGCATAATAACATCGTTGGACTTGAGCAATTTGATTGGCTTGACGAAGGGCAGCATTTCGAAGACTAGACGGTAGCCGGTGCATCTAGAATAACGTTAAATAAACATGTATTCTATACATACTAATTTTATATACAACTTACTGAGTTGGCGTTAATTTAACTTAAGTCTTTATGTAGCAAATTTTTTTGAAAACTGACAAACAAACAAAGTAATGCCTTTGTTAATTATGTTCAACGCATACTTGTTTTAGTCGGCAAAATGGCCGATTGGTTTCATAACCTTAATATACATAGGCACATGTACATTTAAAAGAAACTAGTTATACAATTAGTAATTAAATTTTATTGAAAATATAACGAATTTTGAAATATTTTTCATAAATTTTTGTATATTCATTCGAAATACAATTTTATTTTCAAAGCTATTGTACACGTGCCAATCATAATTTGACAAAACAATCAATTGCAAAAGCTTCCAAAATTCTAGTTTGCAAATAATGATTTTATTTTAATTAAACTTACCTTTCTTGAACAAAATAGAAAAGTATGTAAGATTATACAAAAAAATAATTGATAAATATTATCCGCCTAGTCTTTATGCTTTCCAGAAACTTTCTGAAACGAAAGGTCAATTTAACAGATAAAGATAAATATTAATAATAAAATACAGATGTCGCCAAAAGTTCATTTAGTTTTTTATTTTACTCTTTTCATATTAACTTTTCGAATTTAATTAAATAATTGAAAAACCGTCATACATAATAAAGTTTTTATAATTAATAAAGTTACAAACTGAAATAAATAATTTAAAATTCTGTACACGCCACCTATCGGTTTTACTACGTTTTGAATCAGAGATTAGATTACTTGTATTAGAATATTCTAGAACTAAATTGACTAGAGTTCAAAGTCACATCTTTGCATAACAAAAATTAATCATTAGTTACTAATAATTTTTAAAATCATATAGAAACATGAAGAGCATAAAAATCTATATTAAATTTTGATCTCGTTGTACTTAGCACACATTTGTCAAATCTGTTTTTGAATTTACCTTCATAATATATATGCAAATACAGTCTCTTGCCAAAATATTAGAAAAATGATTATTATATTATAATATTATTGTTTAATGAACTAATGAATCGACGACATTTACATTAAAAATCAAAACCCATAAATAATGGGTAATATCTTAATCAAATTTTATTTACAATATTATCAAAAGTTTGAATGATGGTAAAGTAAATTGAATAGGAAAATATATTGGGCAGCAATTAATAGTTCATTTAAAGGTGCGATAGTAAAGTATTAATACCCCATTAGTTCGGTATATGTTATGGATTAAGGAGGTTATATGGCCCCTTAATTAATACAAATAAATAATAAAGATCATATTATTTAATAGTAAATATTTATTTGCACGTGATGGTTAGTAAATTTATTACGAGCGCGTGTCCGGGTGGCTGAAACGCTGTAATATATGCATATAAAAAATAAGTAATTACAGGAGTTAATAATTAGTAATTGTGTACAATGAGCATCGAAAGTCCAGGACGTGTGCCAAGCTGAAAGAAAGATATTAATGGAAATAAAACAATAGGATTGCTCTTAAAATTTTATTCACTAATTTAATTCAATTCTTTAAACTTGCGTATATTAAACAAAGATAATTAATAAGATCGAGAGCAACAAATAGAACAAGATAAGCGTAATGGCAAAGCTGTAATAAAAGTAAATCTAGAGATATGCAGCTGTTTAAGAAAATATAAAAAAGCTTAGATTAAAATACGTACCGGACGATACTTGAGGTACTTGCGTGTTTGTGTGTGTATATCCTGGGCCAGGATGCTATGTATATTTTGGTGGTCGCAAAATAAACACGAGGACACTACTTAAATGTACAAGCTCGCGGAAGTAGTGTGTGTAGCCTTGGTCATGGCTATGGGGGAAGTCTTCTTTTTGTCTTACACGCAAGGGCTTTTTAAGAAACGACGCAGTAGGTTAAGGGGTAGGATACTGGCCATGTTTGAATCAACCAATAGAAAAAGAGAATAGGCACGCTAAAAATTAGGCGCCCTAAAAATATTGACATAAATTAAAATTGCGATATCAATTTCAATATAAGTACCTAGCAGATAGATATCTAGACAGAATAATAAACATGTATTCTGTGTAAGAAGTAGGAGGATTAGTATTTGAATCTCTAATTGCATTTAGAAATTAATAAACAGAATTAATATTAGATGTTAGTCAATGGAAAGTTACCAAGACTATTCCAAGAAAAGGTTTGTTAAGTTCTAGGTATTTGTTTTCTACAAAACAACGGTTTGTTTTATTACAGCCTGACCGTATGTGACCAAAACAAACGATTTTGTATCTGGGTATATACAACACAAATAATGTTAAAGTAATAAATAATAATTTATAAATTCAAAATAGAATTGTATTTAAATTAAAATAAATTAATTTAAAAACGATGCATGAAAAAATTATTATATGTATATGCGAAGCGTAACAGTATCATAGTTCAAATTTGAGAAAATACGGAAACATATTAAAAATAGGATATTATCTAAGCACATGAAAGCAATGAGGCGAATATTATAAGATCATCTCGATGTAGATTGGATTGCCTAGACATGCATATATTACAGCAAATTTAATAAACCCAGATACAATTACAATTCAATACAGTTGCGATGTTCCTCCGAGGATTGACTTGAAAATAGGTAATTAAGCGGTTGTTCGTAGTAATAAGAACAAACGAATAGATTAATATAAAAATACTAACTTAGATAAGAAAATAAACACTAGAATGTATGTAGACAATATGAAAAAATTGTTAAACGATATGGCAAGACATTGAGAGATATCGAAGAAAAAACTATAGCCTTAAATAACAAAATTTAAATTAGATTTGGAGAATTAAATTTAAAATGCAACAATTAAGAGGAAAGCAAATGAATGATTATTAAAAACATGAATTAAGGAAAAGAAATATTATTTTATATGAAATAGAAGAAAATAAAACAACTCATGGAAATTTGATAGAAAAAATATTATATCTGACAAATAGAAAACTAGAAATTGATTTAAAACATAAGACGAAACGTAATATAGGAAAGAAACACATATATAAAGTATGGTAAATTATAATAATAGTAAATGGGAAAATAATATAATGACGGAATATCTATACCGATAGATTATAAAGAAAAGACTACGATAGACAAAATAAGAAGAGAAAACTATCAGAAGTGACTAATAGTTAGTGATAACACGTGGATTGTTTATAACGATGTAATCCGATAATGGTTTTGATCCAGATCTAAAGATTTGTATCAAACGTTATCATAAACAGACATTCCTCAGGGGAAACTTATGCTCTCAGTGTGATGGGATTTTAAAGGTGTTTTTCGAACACCTATCAAAAAAGTATTCAATTACTTCAAGAGTATACTGTCGGCAGTTGAACACTTTGAATAAATATCCAGAAATGTTTAGCTTGTTATCGTAAATCATCACCATAAAGTGAGACCAACACGAGTTTGAGCAACCGTCAAAAATTATGGCGTGGTGTAGCGTTTGACTCAGATGAAGCTGTAAATCAATGTTTCATAAAGTTCTTCGTTGATAAAGACCAGAAATTATGAACTTCACCGAAAAATGACAAAAGGTTTTTGAAAAAAAAACTGGAAATATATAAAAAACAGAATAAACACCTCAAGACTTTGTTGTGAACTTAATATTTATGTAATTTTAAGATTAATCACTAATTCTGGACTTCTTCCAAATAATAAATAACATAATTCTATTGGGGTACAATATCTCATAGCAAATTTTATGTAGATATTATTTTTTAAAATTATTTAAGGTTGTTAGAATAACAGAATATACTATAAGAAGAAATATATAGCAATAGCTAAATCGATACAGCGGTCTTGGCAATATTTTTATTCGATTATTACATTATATTTGATGGCACTTGAATTCTGGATGCATAAGGTTCAGTTTATTTCTTCCTTTATGTGGTACTTTGTTGAAAGTTGTGATTAGTGTCGTTCATGCAAAATAACCCATGAATTACAAAAATAATTAGATGTTACATTTCGTCTTAACTTTTTTATTAGATTTTAATTATATACAATATACAAACATTAAGTGCAAATGCCGCAGAAATACATAAGTTACAAAAATATAAACTAAATATTAAATAACAATGTAAATATATGGAGTCTTACAATAAAATAATCTCTTAGAACTATCACTACAAACAAATAAAATTATTTGTTCATCTAAATAACGTGGACGGATTGTGTTGGACGCATAATCAAGAGATTCAACTCAAGATTATTAAAAAAATAAAAACAAAACAAAATAAAATAAAATTGTAATTAGTCTATGTTAGTATTTACTAATATTATGTAAATAAAATATAGCTTTACTGATTGGATAATACTTATATTAATTAATACATATATTAATATCGCTGTGATGTGAAATATTAAAATGTTAAAAGAAATTATTATTTTAAAAGCATAGTAAAATGTATTTATAGTACATATAATACACCAAAAAGATACATGATAATCGATGACACGCAATGAAAAAAGCGGAAGTCAACATAATAGGGAAGGAATATCATGAATGAAGAAATTTGTATATCTGGGAATAATTATTGGAGAAAGAAAGGGATTGTATAAAAACGGAGGTTAATGTAGCTAGACCTATGGTATACGAAAACAAGATTTGGATGTTCAAAAAAATCAATAAAAAAATTATTAAGAAGTGGCAGAGAAAAATATTAAGAGCAAGATATATAATGACTAAATGTCTGTAAAGAATTACATTTCCTCAAAAGTTTCTTAGATTCTTCTTAAGGGAGTAGAAAAGAGTTTTCCATTTGTATTTTCTTATTGATGTCTATCCGCAGTTTTCTATTCCTCGTCTTCTCTTACTTACACCTGTCTTATTGATTATTTCTAATTTCTCACAACCAAGTTATAGGTAATTTTCTTTTAACAGCTCTTTATATGTGCGCCACTACTTAATTTTGTCATTTTTTCATTTCATTTCTTCATTTCCCATTCTCACCAGTATTTTTCTATTACATGGATATAAACTATTATTAATCCTCCTATTCCGAAAGTTCACTTACTATATTCATGTACCTTTTTTATAATCTGTTTTATTGTATGTATTACATCTATAATTAACTCTATATTGTCCTGTTGTAGTTTACACAGTAAGTGCTTTTTCTGTATTGTATACATTATTTGGCATATTGTCTACATACTTTTTATGGAATAGATTAAATAATTCCAAAACAGATAAACTAATTATTCTTAGGACGCTAAATTTAATATATTTATATGACGTCGTATGCATCTTTTTAATGGAATATTGTTAGATTTGGATAGAACTCTTAAATGTTATTCCAAAAAGTAACATAAATTCCCATATATATAAATATAATAATACTACATTTCAGAATTTGTTATTTCTTCTACACTTTCTTAATTACTGCACATAACCTTTTACAGATTTTATGAACTCTATTACAATTCTTGCTGGTAATTTGGCTTTTCAACTTCTGTAGGCGATTCCTTTCATTTATTTCGTTGCTGGTTCTATTAATAATTCTACCTTTTTCTATACTTACTTTTTGATTTATTTTTTTGTCAATAGTTTCTCGAAATATTTTATCAATACTTCTTTCTGCTGATTTTTAGTTTTACTACTACCACGCCGTTCTTTATCTTTTTATATTTTACTCTTATCGGATTTATACTGAATTTTTTCAATTTTCGCTACTTGATTTTCTATTCATTTAGTCTTAATAGTTTCTATTATTTTCAAGTTTTTCCCTTTATTTATAAAATGTATTAGCTAATAGCATTTCAGATGTTTATATTCCGAATTGCTTATTTTGCTATAATATGAAGATGTACATAAGTACTATATGGCCAAACACAAACGTCACAGGTTAAAGCACAAGCAATAAGGTAATGAGGAATATGTAAGGAAATTGGGCAGAAGAGAAATAACTAGGCTCCCACGGAAGCCACTCGGTAAAAGGAGCAAAAGACGGCCAAAGAAGATAAAAGCATATACGTAAAGGTCTAATAGTAAAAAGCCCTAAAGAGAGACTAGTATATATTGTGGATATACATATACTTTTAAGCTGATATGGCTTGAAACTTGGGAGTGTAAATTTTGTACATAACAGTGTCGGATCTAGGATTTACTTTATAAGAGGCAAAAAAGATTTCGACTGTTCTTACGAAAAAATTTTAACTAATCTTTATAAAAAACATCGACATTATTTTTGCTACTAATCCTCATTCGTTGGATACTATATATTTGTGCATATTTGTGAATTTATAAAACAGTTATTGTGTGTTAACTAGAGTAAATGTTTTGGACAGCCCTTAAAGTATTTGTTCGGTAAATCTGTACAATCTCATAAACTCATAGCTGGTGAAATGCAGACTTTGGGTTTTGTTTTGAAAATGTGCAGTTTTAACAAACTCTGCAAGTTAGAATTACGTTGCGTATGCTCTTGATGATTTAAAATTAGTTGCTGACTCTATATGTGTTTTATAATTAATCGCTTAGGCACCCTCTCAAGCTGCCGCACCGAGCTAACATCTGCCCCTCCCGTAGATCCGCCTCTGACACATAACAAATAAAAATCGCAATTTTTTAAATTATACATTAAAAATTATATTATATTATATATTATATATTAGGTATGTTTTTCACAACATGCTTAATCGCTAATATTGCTGCCATTGAAAGGCTTAATATGTTCCTAAAACTTATGGAATGTGTGTATGGAGTTACAATACGTTATGTTAGAATCTACTTATATAATCTAAAAAGATATTTAAGTTGTAACAGATTTGACAGATATACATTCGACTATAAATATCACTTTCTTATATTAATATAGAACGTAAATCTAGGTTTCATATAAAATTGACGTGTTTTTCTGATATGTTTTAGTCCATTGATTAATGTTATTAAATTATTATGCTTGCAGAATGGATCTTACAGATACTCTAAGATGTCAAAATTCAAACAATTTAAATATCTTTATTTTTGATTTCAAGAAAATTCGAATTAAGGGAAATATATACACATAAAGAAAGTCTATTTACAACAGTTAAATTAACACTTACAATTATATATTAGATATTAATAAAATTATACATGATTTTAGATTTAAAGCTTTAAAATTGTATTTTATAGTACTAAGTAATTGTCATGGTAGACATAAACATATAAATTTAATCATAAAATTATTAATAAGTAAAAAAATTGGGATTATAAAACACTTTTTTAGAGAGAGATATTGTTATTTACTTTTGTCACAGATTTTTAACCTGAAATTGCCTCTAATTATTGAACTAAAATGAATCACATATATTTAAATTAAAGATATTAATCGACTCTAATAATAGCATCTTATTTAAATATATATATATATATATATATATATATATATATATATATATATATATATATATATATATATAATAACACAGGCCTGCGATGGAAAAATTGCTTAAAATATAATCAGTGATTTTTATAGTATTTAGTACGCTGATTACCGAAAAATAATAAAAAATTCCTCACGTACAGTTTAGTAACAAATTTCACCTAAAACTATCGACAACTGGGCATTTTAGGCTAATAAGCATTCCAGTGTTTAATCATTATAATTAAAATTAGGCTTCGGTTAGCCATGGGAAATATTAATTTGGTTGGGTAGAAACACTGAGTAGCTGTCAAACCTTTGTTTGATCTCCAATGATCCGACAGCAGAAGAACCATAAAACGAAGTTTTGATGGGAAGCGAAAACGATACTACAAGGGCTACTAAAGAAGACCATTTAGTTTTACTAATTTGATGTTGTTTTTATGAAAAATGTTTGGTAATTTATAATTTTGTATGTTAAATAAAATATACATTCCATAATTTTTTGTATTTGACTTACGATACCTAAAACACATCTGTTTCTTGTGAGAAAACCCTATGTGATAGAAAACAACACACAAAAAAAGTGACTATAGTTAAAACAATTTTTAAAAAGTATTTTTTTGCAGGCCTGTGTAATCTATGAGTATTGTTTAGAATGTTGAGTTGAACTAAGATTGTTTTTAAACAAAATTGTTTATTTAATGTAATAATTGTTTCATTATTGCTATGCATAGTATAGGAAACTGTATTTATAACTGGAGATAATATTTACGAAATTTTGAAATTAACATAAAAATTAAATTGCTACATATGGATTTGCTTATATGTATTTTTAATATAATTCTAGAAAATGCAAATTTATTTTTTTAAATGAACGTACATTTCATGGAACAAAAGTTTGTTTAAGTATCATAGTTAATACTGTTGTAAATTTTATTTATTGCTGCTTTATTTCAAGAATTTAACTTAAAAATAATATAAATCCTAAACTTTTTTACTAAAATATATAATTCTTTATATAATACATATTATTATAGAAAGAAAATGTTTAAAAATATATTAAAACTTTTTAGATAAGTACTAAAAAATACTTTTTACCTATCACTTAGCATTTAGTCTTCTGATTATTGCCTCTATAATCTAACAAATATATATCCAAATGTATTACATACTTCTAATAACATTGTAATAATAACTTAGAGTAATATTCACATGTTAAAATAATATCTATAATAATAATGATAATCATTATTTTTTAAAATTAGCATCCATATCTTGACTTCAGGTTGTAGTTGTTGATCCAGGGTCTGTAATACGCAAAATAGATAATTTACTTTTTTAACTTAGACATACTAAATACTATTGCGAGCAAAAATATTATTTTTCGGAGTTCAGTTCTCATATTTTACGTTTTTTGGGTAATTTAGCGTTTTAGCTATTAAATACGAGCATGAGATGGTAAATTTTCGATACTGTATGTGAATTAATGTCTATATTTTGTAATTGTTTAACATGTTACGTTCAGACGCAAGATGAAAAACTTTAGATCACTAAATTCTACCTACTGCACACTGTATATTGTTTTTGGAAATTTTTCTAAAACGAATCCTTTCTAATAATATATTTTGAAAATATATTTAGTGAAATTTTACATAGCTAATAAAAAATCTCCTTCTCTTACACTGATTTCCTATTAATTAGTCACGTAGCTAGTATTTCTACTATTTCTTAAGTTAGTATTGCAAGGTCTTGTATGTTGATCCACATGTAATATTTTTTTGTTACGGTGTAGTTTACCGTTTATGTCTTCATGAAATTATATTGGATTATACAGTTACACGTACAATTAGAGACTAAAACTCTGCTTAATGAATTTTTTGTCATATTTACTTTATCTCTTGCCGATCGTGCGTATTGCATGCTATATATATATATATATATATATATATATATATATATATATAGCATATATAAAAAAAAGTTCGTCGGGTATTCGGTCAATGTAAGGAAAATGAAAAACCAATCCTTTGTTTTATCCTCTATATTTCGCTATAAATTTATAGCTTCATCAGGAGTTCTGAAATAACATGTACAATATCTATGCTCTTAATTATTATCTTTTTCTTACAAAAACAAGATTAATTTAAAAAATGTTTAAAAATCATTAAAATATGATTTGCCATACTGTATACTAAAACACAAAACCGTAAAACTATTGTACTAGCGTCAGTGGTAGGTAAAGTTAAGAGCATGTTCCCCAAATAAATTTCATCTGAAATTAAACTATTTTACGTGTAAAATCCTAAAAAAAAATCCTAAAAAAGGAAACCTTTTTCTTTTCTTTTTTCGAAAAGTGCTAGGCTTTAAAAGAACTAATGTACGAGGTGCATAATAAAAACAAAAAATATATGAATGTAATAAAGAATTAATCTGTGTAACACTTGACTTTCATTATATTAGATTGCAATAGATTGTACTTAACTGGTTGATATCAGATTTGTAATTTATGGTGTTTGGATTTTTACAGATGTGAGCCATTTCCAAGAATATTCTTTTCTTGTAGTTGTTTTCTGTTTCTAAAATGACGGGATTGTTAATATCAAAATTATGATCATTATTGTTGACATGTATGGCCAGGGCACGCGATATTTTTTATTTATTTATTTATTTTTAAATTAATCTAGTTTTTGTAAGAAAAAGATAATAATTTGGAGCATGATTAAGATATTGTACAAGTTATTATTTCAGAATTCCTGATGAAGCTATAAATTTATAGCGAAATATAGAGGATAAAACAAAGGATTGGTTTTTCATTTTCCTTACATTGATCGAATACCCGACGAACTGTATTAATTTGGATTATCTTATACACGGTCGACCAAAACACTTTTAACAAATTTTATATATATATATATATATATATATATATATATATATATAGTAAAAACTAAAATTTTGAAGCAATTAAAAGTTAGTATATCAAGGATTTATATAATACGTTTAAAAAATCTAAAATGCATTCTAAATTTGTCCCAAAATAAGGAAAAGAAATCATTTTTCTCGCAAAATCAAATAAATGAGAAATCAAACACGGAAATTACCAGCACTGATATTCGTAATTGATAATATTTACAATTCCGAAAGATGTATTTAACTTGGAGAACTGTGGCTAACTCTGAAAAAGTTGATTAATAATAACCCTTTTATCAATATAGTTTTTGAACTGTACGCGTATGTTGGCAACTAAGTTGTCATAATGAGTAGTCGAAAAATTAATAACAAATGAAACACTAGCTTACACTATACAAGAAAAGTACATCATTCTGTTACCGTCATATTAAAAAATGTTAATATATGCTTTGTGATGTCAAAATATACATACAGTTGAAAAACTACATTGTAGTAAAGAGATTATTTTTAAATAACTTTAAATCGGAAACATTACAACTTACGTACTTTACGTACTTGAAACGTAAATGTTTACAGTCGGGCCTCGATTATCCGTGATCCGGTTAACCGGTAACCCCGATTAACCGTGATGGCCTGTTTTTTGTTTGCAATGTTTTCAAATTGTTTACTTCGATTAACCGTGATTACCTCTATTATCCGTGATGGCAGAATTTTTTTATTAACTTCAAATTCATACATACAATACATATAATAAACATGAAAACGGGGAATTCCCTTGTTTGCATACGATGAGTCAGAAGCATTTACAAGTGATTAGTTTAATTTTGAAATTTGAGGAGTGCCGGTGGTTACATCTAAATATATTTAGTATGGCGTCGTTACCAGTGGTAAAAAGACAAAGAAACGTTTTAAATATTGAAGATAAAGTTAAAATAATTAACGAGCATTCAAAAAATAATGTGAGTGTTAAAATGCTAGCTCAAAAATACGAAGTTGGGATACAGACTGTTTATAACATTATAAAAGACAAAGAAAAGTTTTTAAAGTTTTGTGCAGAGTGATTCGGTGGTTGTATTTCGTAACCGAAAAACTTTAAAGACAGCTGAAGAGCCAAAATTAGATTTGGCACTTTACGAATGGTTCAGACAAGAGCGTTTTAAAGGCACTCCAATTACAGGACTGATGATACGAGAAAAGGCTAAAATATACCACACAAAACTAAACATTCATTCTGAGTGTAAATACTCCAACGGGTGGTTGCAAAATTTTAAGAATAGACATGGAATAAAAAGACTTAATGCCGAAGGAGAAAAATCTTCAGCAGACTATGCAAGTGCCACAATGTTTGTAGAACAATTAAATGAATTGATATCAACGGAAAATCTTACCAGTGAGCAAATTTATAATGGGAACGAGACAGGCCTTTTTTGGAAGTGTTTGCCCGAGAGCAGTTTGGTTTGTCATAATGAAAGGTTCATAGATGGACATAAGGTGTCAAAGGAAAGACTAACCACTATAGTTTGCGCTAATGCTGCGGGTACACACAAGTGCAAAGTTTTAGTTATTGGTAAAAGTGCCCGTCCAAGAGCCCTAAAAATGTATACGAGCTTCCCGTAATTTATAAGGCCAATTCAAAAGCATGGGTAACGCAGCAAATATTTTTAGAATGGTTTAACAAAAACTTTGTGCCAGAGGTTAGAGAGCATTTTAAGAAAATCGGTCTTACGGATGATAGCAAAATCCTTCTGTTATTGGACAACTGCCCGGCACATTCAGACGTTCACGATTTTAAGGCTAAAAACGTTATTGTGAAATATTTTCCACCGAATTGTACGTCCTAGATCCAACCGATGGATCAGGGTGTAATATGGAGTTTTAAATGCCATTATCGTAAAACTATAGTGCAAAAGCTAGTCTCGTCAAATAATAGAGAAGATTTTAAGAAAGAATTTAATATAAAGAAAGCCCTGTGGTCTATTGATAATGCTTGGGACGCTGTTACTTCTGAAGTTTTGAAAAACGCTTGAAATAATTTGCTCTGCCCAGATAATGAAGGTGTGTGATGATGCGATAGAGGCATCTAGCACATTTCCTGGATAGCCCTGATTGTTCCAGAATTACAGAGCAGGATAAAATTCAAGTTTATCGCATCCAAGAAAAACTTATAAAAGAAAATTATAAGTTGAAAAGTATTGGACAAACAACATTACGCGACTTTTTTAAAGAAATTGTATTCTTTTTTTTTGCTTAATGTCCTTTTTTGCTTCATGTTTTCAGTAGAAAATTTAATGTATACATACTTATTTAATTTAAAAATGTATTAGGTTGGCAACTAAGTACTTTCGGTTTTGTAGTATAAAATAAAACACTTTTTTTTAAACAAAGAATAGTTTTTAATCAATTATATATTTTCTATTTCGCTCAATGACCTTTTGCCATCTTTCTTTCAGCTGCATGATTCTGCGCTCATAAAGTTTCTGGTCCTTATCAGCAAAAAACTGAACCAGGTGCGAGTGAAGGTCATCGTCATTTGTGAAAGTTTTACCATTCAAAGAATTCTGCAAACTTCGAAATAAATGGTAATCAGATGGTGCTAGATCAGGGCTGTATGGGGGATGTGGCATCACTTCCCAGCCAAGCTCCAATAGTATCCCACGAGTTGCCAAAGATGTGTGAGGCCTTGCATTATCTTGGTGGAAAACTACGCCTTTCCGATTTGTTTTATTAATTGTTGACAGTAAACATCAGAATTGATCCTTTGGTTCCTTGGAAGCAGCTCAAAAAACACAACACCTTTGTAATCCCACCAAACTGACAGCATGATCTTTTTTGGATGCAATTCAGCTTTCGATGTGGTTTAAGCTGGTTTATCGTGTTTGCTCCATGATCGTTTTCGAACTATGTTACTGTACGGGACCCATTTTTCATCACCAGTGATGATTCTTTTTAAGAAAGGGTCGGTTTCATTTCGTCTAAGGTGCATATCGCAAAAGTTGATTCTTTGTGTTAAATTAATTTCTTTCAATTCGTGAGGTACCCAAATATCAAGCTTCTTAACTAGCCCAAGACATTTTAAATGTTTTTCAATTGTTGTGTGCGATACATGTAGCCTCTCCGTAACCTCTCGAACAGTTATATGACGATCCTCTTGAATTATGACTTTGATTTGGTCATCATCAACTTCAGTAGGCCGACCAGAACGTTGCTCATCTTTGAGGGAAAAATCTGCAGAACGGAATTTTTTATACCAATTCTGACACGTGCGCTCTGTTAAGCAATTAGCACCATAAACTTCACATATCTTTTTGTGAGCCGCAGCAGCTGTCTTTCCTTTACGGAAATAAAATAGTAAAATATGTCGAAAATGTTCGTTTCTGCACTCCATTTAAAATTAACCCACAACTAATAGCTTTAATAAAAATCACGCACTACTTGCTTCTGAAGTTACGTCAATGCGACTAGTATCACGCGACAAACGGTAAAGTACAGCACTAACATACGTTATACAAAAAATAAAGCAACGCTCTCTATCAGTAAAAACCGAAAGTACTTAGTTGCTAACCCAATACATAAACTTCTTGAATTAATTTTTTTAATGTAAATATGTATGTATGTACACCAATATTCACTTGTTAAATAATAAAAATATTTAAAAAACTGTATAATCAAAATTGTTATTCGCTTAACCGTGAAAATCGATTATCCGTAATGCTTCTGGTCCCGACCATCACGGATAATCGAGGCCCGACTGTATATACAAAGCTAAACTATCTGCTTCTGGGCTTCCGGGCTGGAACCGCGTCACTGGTATAACTGCCGACGTTTCGTACCCACTCGTATGGGACATCTTCAGGGCCCAACTACTGCTACTGTCTGCCGCACTGAAACTGAGTGGGTACGAAACGTCGGCAGTTATACCAGTGACGCGGTTCCACCCCAGAAGCACAGAAGCAGATAGTATGGACCACGACCGCGGAAGTCTACGTACCAGATTATACAAAGCTAAAATTTTAGATATTTTAAAATGAAGGTAATAGAAACGCTAATTTAAATCGATAATATAATCGTTTAGACACAATTAGAAGTTTATTGAACAAATTAAATGGTGAGTAGGATTTCGTAAAAAAATTTGAAATGTGTTTAAGTTGTAAAATTATGAAGTGGGAAAAATATTTCTGAAAATAAATTTTTGGATAGGTTTACTATAAATATGTTGCAATATTAAATGGAAAGCGTAAATTTTTAATATAATTTCCTCAGCTAAAAGAAATATACTCTAAAAAATATATATTATATTGCCTTGTATAAATTCTAGATGCCACAGAAAACAATCTCCTTCCGAAAAACCTTTACATTTTTTGTGAATTTATTCAATAGGCCGTTTCCTAAATATGGCAAAGGATTTTAGTGAAACCGAAAAAGAAAATTTTAATGTCATGTACGAGCAGATAATTGCGTAACGTACAAAACTCATTTTTCAACTGGAACAACATTAAATTTCAAAATTAGAAAGCTTTCTTTTTATATAATGTGAAAATTGTATGCAACATTAATCTATAAATCCCAAGTATTATTCCTCGAGAAAATTGTAGTTTACTGAAGGAAAGTATTTTTATAAATAAAAGAAAACTTCAATTCTACCGATTTAGAATATTCCTTGTATTTGAATATAATTTGCTTATTAATAATTCAAAACAAAACATAAGCACGTTTGTATCTTTCTAATTAAATTCTTAATTTATTCCATTCATGTATTAGAATATTTTGATGTTCTTTCCACCTTTATAATTATTTTTCTGTATCGAAAAGTTATAATAGCTCACAAAGAATTGTTCGTTAATAACACAAGTTTACCAGATGAAGGTGAATTCCTTGAAGCGCGTAGTAAATAGGGTGTTATTAATATTTTAATGATTCTTTTAACATTAATCTATTTGGCAAATCACCGAGATTTTAAAGTGTTCGTCTAGATACGTGCACTGGTAACCTTGGAACCGATTTAGTGAAACGAACAGGTCCTTGTTCTGCCATTCATACATTCGTGCATTTGTGCGACAAAGGGGGGTAATAGTTTTTCATTATTTTTCTCTATCGAAAAGGTATGATAGCCCATAACGAATCGTTCGTCAATAACACAAGTTTACCTGATCAAAGGTGAATTTCTAGAAACGCCTAATAAACACGGTGTTATTAATATTTGAATGATTCTTTTATCATTCAATACACAAATACTTAAATACTTGTTAAAACTAATTATAAGGTTAGAGCTGTTATAGTTCGATTACCTTTTCTTTCCTTTTTTTGAAATTATTGTCTACAACTGAAAAGGCGATTATTTTATTATCTGTTTTCCGAAAGCATCGAAGCGTCAAATGAGATTAAGAAAGCGGAGGAAAACTATGTTTTCGAATCTCACTCGGAAACGAATTTTTAGAATAAATAAATCATTAATCAATTAATCGTTATTTAATAATAGATTGGCATTCATATTAATATTGGTAGATCCTAGTAATATTGATATGCTGTCTTTAATAAATACTTATGTATTTTGAATAACCTATGATAATATAAAATTGAAAAATATTAATGATACTTTTGAAGTAAAACTGTGGCAGATGTCATCTTAAAGTTAATTCGTTAAGATTTGTATCTTTAAAAAAGAATATTTATTATCATGATAAAAAAATATAATTAAATTTCTATTATTGAAAGTTATTTTCGAACTCGTAGGTTGGAAAATGTACGGTAGTTTTATGTAATTACTATAAGATGCAAGATTTTCATCAACAATTTCCAGTCAGAGCAGTCACGTATGAACAGCCGGATAACCAGAATCGTGCTTGTGTTGACAAACTTTACATTAACTGGGCAATGGTTCGTAAATCTGGGAGCAGAGTATCTAAAAAGAACTACGAATTGCACCGAAAATATTCGATATCAAAAGGAATATTTACTTAAGAAATTCATTACGAAACTGTCACAAGTTATCAGTCACACAATTCTTAAAAAAGATCTAAAATGATATCGATATAAAATTCAAACTATCTACGAACTCCTGTTGATTGTTATAGAAGACCTGAGAATTGTCAGTAGTTTTTGGAACAATAAACAATGAGCACGTTCTTGGTATCTTTATATTTGTACGAAGCTTGATTTCATGTTGATTGTTATAGAAATACTGAGAGTTATCAGAGGGATTTTGCTAATTTACACAATAAGCACGCTCTTGAAAAGTATTTTTATATTTTTATGTTGTCCATGCCTTGTCTCAGAATAAGGAGTGATTCAAATATTGCGTCAAAATAGTACATATTTTTAAGAGATTTCATTGGTTCCTGAACAGGCAAGAGTAATATGGATAAATGAATGCTAGATATCCGCCAATTTTCATAACATGTAAAAGTTTAATTACATTTTTGCATTATTTTACTATATTTTTCTGTATTATTTAATAAAATTTGTACTTTTAAGTACAAAAATAAAATGAGTGATCACCAAGGTTCTAGCAAACAGTTAGTATCCCTACCCAGAAAACGTGAACGACTGGGACACCTGACGCATGAAAAAAAACAAACAGTTTTGAATATATATAAAATGTTAACGTTGCAAACTCCACCAAACGACAGCAATTGTAACAAATATCTCTGAAACGCTATGTAAGTTGTAGGTATTACTTCTATAACAATATATTATAAGGAATGTATTGTAGAGCTGGCTAAAAAATCTGTATATCGAGTTATCCAAGAATATGAACAAACAGGTGAAGTCAGCCCTCTTAAAGAACGAGTAGGTAGGCATTCAAGGCTTCTAGAATTTGATGAAGTACTGTATGGCAGATGCTGCATGACTTCATTTTTAAAAACGAACTTCCAGTACTTAATAAAATATTGGGAGAAATAACTAGAGATGAGTCCATACTAAAAATGAGTCAAGCAACTCTACACAGATTCTTGAAACTTAATTTCAAGTGTTAATGAAAAATTGTTCATGTTATAATATATTCATATTTAATTTATATTTCAGATATGTAAAGCGTAACAAGAAGAATATGCTAATAGAAAAGGATGAAGTTATTAGGTGGAGAAGCAAATATCTGACAACAATAAAACATTACAGAGATGAATATCGCCCAATATTTTACCTAGACGAAACAGTTAAATGAGGGACACAAAGGAAACAGTTTGGATTGATGCAAGTATAGCAAGTGCACGACAAGTTTTTGTTGAAGGAGTATCCACAGGCTCAAAAAGCTCTAGTGTTGAATTCGGATTTATGGAGGATGGACTGTTGCTTTTTGAAAATAGAAAAACAGCTGATTACCATGATGAAATGAACAGTATTATTTTTGAGGAATGGTTTGAACAAATATTACCTAGGTTGCCAGATAATGCTGTTATCATAATGGACAGTACATCATATCATTCACGCAGAGTGGAAAATCTTCCAACTTCTTCATGAAGGAAAGTTGCAATCCAAGACTGGTTACGTTCCAAAAATATTGAGTATAATGCAGAAATGTTATGTGCTGAATTATTGCATTTAGTACGTCTTCATAAGTAACAATATAATATATACATAATTGATCAAATGGCAGTTGCTGCAAATAACACTGTATTGAGGTTACCACCATATCATTGTGAACTCAATCCAACTGTAATGATTTGTGCACAAATAAAATTGAAGTTACTTCAAAAAATACTACATTCAAAATGTCACATGTACGAGAACTCTTGATGGAAGCAATTACAAATGTTACAATGGATAATTGGAAGAGTTGCATCAACCATGTGATTAAAGTAGAAAAAGGAATGTGGGATTTAGATAGGTTAATGGTTGATATTGTAGAACAATTTATTATTTGTATTGGAAACAGTGACGGTGAAAGTGATTTACTATCAAGCACAAGCGAATTGGATTAGTTGTACTACTAATGTTTCCATATTTATAATCTTTGTTGTATTTTTGATGGAGTTTTATAATAAATTTTAACAGTAGTTTACATTTTACCTTGAATTTTATAAATAAATTTGATATGAATATCAATAATTTATAACTTACAAATATATATATTACTTTTCTATTGAAAAGAAAATTTCATAAAATCGTTATTTTAATAATGTTTAATCTCAATTTTGGATAGGTTGTACATATTAACCCAAAAAGTAACGTTTGTATAATCGTACTTCCATTAAAATTAATTTTTGATTCCTTTTCTGATAATGCTTGGTTTCATGTTGCAAGGAATTTAAACAAACTAAATATAAATATATGGTCCGCAGAAAATCCTAATGAATTTGCCACCATTGCACCATCACTTTCTCAAGAAATAAATGTTTGACTAGTGACACTGTCAAGAATTAGAACCATTCGACCCATATTTTTAATGGAACAATAAATACTGAAAGATACCAAAATGATTCATTGAAACCCGCTTTTGCACGTTGCTGAACTTATTTAGAACAATTCTTTCATAATCGATTGGCAAATTTTCCTGCAATAGAACGCGATTTTTAAAACACGTTCCATAGTCGAAGAGCTCGGTGATATTATTAAGAAAATTTGTATGAACATAACATCTAGACATTTGCCAAATGTTTTTGAAAACACGAAACGCGTGCATTAAGGCTGGAGGGCAACATTTCAAGCATCGGCTTTAGCATGTAATATTTTTGCATTAAACGTTTTTCTGAATTTAAATTCGTGATTAATTTTACACATTTTACACCAAATAGTTATTGTAACGCAAAAGATGACAACTGTAAAATTTTATTTCACAGATATTTTTCAATTTCACCAATTTTATATTAATAACATATAACAGAGTAATCCCCAAAGGAGAATTTACTTAAATGCATATCGGCATCTATGTATACAATCTTCGTGGTGAAAAATTACGAAAAGGAGACGAAGAAATAACAAAAACAATTCCAACACCACATTTTTCTAAAATAAAATATCTTTTGTGCTAGAGTCTTAAAATATTGTAAACAGAACTTTTTAAAAAGTTAGAACAATGCGCAATTTTTTTCATATGACATAATTACAATATAAATCTCAATTTCTAATGAACTTGGTTCATCCCGAACATATCGAAAGGGCTATATCAAAACAAATCGAAACTTTTGAAAGTAAATTTATTTCTTATTATGCCATATAAGGGATCAGTGAAAACGATATCAAATATTTTCTCTTTTTTCTACTTCTACATCAAATAAATTAATAACAAATACATTCTTTGACAAAATTCTAATAATGTTTTTTTTTTCATTTATTAACTTGACCTCTTAAATGAAAAAAAGTAGATACATTATAGACAAAAAAGTGCTAGTGCAAGTTAAGAACAACAAAAATTCATTAAAAAATAGAAATAATTCCGATTCTTCAGAATGTTACCAAATGAATTTGGTACTAGAAACTCATAATTAAGTAAAATTGTTGAAAGTAATATTTTTTTACATCAATCAAACGAAATACTTCATTAGAAAAAGAATTCTAACAAGTTTGTACAAATCGAACCTTCCAAACAATATACCATTTCAACAACACAGGTCAATAATTCATGCAGTGCTGTGTTATTATAGGAACAAAATTTAAGCATGCATTAGTAATATCCAGAAACCTTTTTGATGATATAAATTATAATCTCTTTATTCTCGTCTTACTCTTTGGACTATTAGACATCGCTGGATTGTCGTAAGCGTAGTCTATACTATCTTCTGCTGGTATTCTAGAGGTTATACCAGTAGTCATTGTAACAGGCGTAGGTTCTGATTGAACTGAAGTAGCTGAGATGTCCAAACGAAGTTCTGGCTTCCTACTTGTCTGATCATTAGCAGAAACTTTATTTCCTGGTACGCCGTTTGTATTGTTATCAGATTTCTAAAACAAAATTTTAGTTTGAAAAGATATCTGTAACACATAAGAAAAGTCATTAAAAAACAAAACTTAATTTTGCATATTAAATATGTTAGAACGTTTTAAATAATTAGAAAAATGTACTTAGATACCAAGAAATATGATTGAAAGTTGTAAATACAATATTTATCTACAAATAATTCAAATACATAATGCAAATACATTTTAATATTTAAGCACAAAACAATAAACTCATCAGAAATAGAAACAACGCAATAAAAATTGCTGTTTCTACATAAAAGAAATGTTCTTTAACTTTTTCGTCGAAGTTGTGGATTAGATTTCTGTTGATTGACATCATTGCTAAAGCATTAAGATATTGATTCACGATGTATTTCAAAAATGTTTTTATGCGTTTAAGGAAGAAAAAATTTCGTTCTGATTTAGTAGTAGAAGTTGGTGTAATAATTTAACTGTTTTTGTGAATGTATCGTATAAATCGTTTCTAAACGGTCAAGAAAGTGTACTCTTAAAATTGCTTCTTAAATGAATTACTTCCAATATACTTTCTATCTTTCATGTTCCAATATTAGATAAAATTCAACGAGTGAACTAAGAGTCGATGTTGGACAATTTTGTAAACACCGAAAAAAATTATTTACTTTAACTAAAGATAGGGCATCTATACAACCTCTGTAAAATTATTATCTTATCTTATTATCTTAATTGTACCACAGACATCCTTTATATTAATACAGTTTTTAATTTCAGGAATATATTTTTTCTTTCACTTATACTGCGTAATTTATGCTGTATATCAGCTGAATTTCTAATAGGAAGCATTTTTCGTAAATTTTTCCAGATCTTTTAATAGTTCGATGTTATCTTTCTTCCTTCGAGCTGATTAACTAGTGTGTCGTCCTGTGGAAAGATTTCATGAAATAAATTAAGCCAAGATATAAGATGTGTATCTTCTAAGTTTTTCGTAAACTGTAGACGTCTTATACTTTTGTTACATTATTTCCCTAAACAAATGTAGTGCAACCCTTTACAATTTTTAGTTTACAACTTCTATTTGAATACATATCTGTGAGAGGAATTTGTCGCAGATAAATTTAAAAAAGTTTTCCCTTGTGAATTATTGGTTGTTGTTTTTTACGTAATTAAATTAATAACTAGCACAACAATATACAAAATGACCATTATTGTATTTGTGCATAAATTTTTGTTGCACTCACTCAGAACCATGGCACCATCACATAACGGGTCTTTCATTAAGCGCTTCCTATCTTTAAATTTAAATAAAACAAAGTATGTGAGATATCATGGAAATTTTTTATTCATTTGAAAAGCCTATCGATGCCATTATATATGGAATATAATATCGCGCAAATGTCCGCCGCGGTTTCGCTGTGTGGCGTGCATCCGAAATGTTCATGACTCTGGCACATAAATCAGATTGAATTTGACTGATGGCGTGGGTTATGTTGGCTTTGAAGGCCGCCGTAGTTTGCGGCTTATTCACATAGACTTGCTACTTAAAAACACCCCACAAGAAAAAGTCTAATGGGGTCAAATCGCACGACCTCGGTGGCTAGTTCACATTACCTCCACATGACCATGCCCTCAAATCGCTCGTGCAGAATGTCCAATGTGGCATGAGGTTCATTGTTTACTGAACCAGTGGACTCAAATTTATCCACCATAATATCAAAACAAAATAAAAATTAAATCTTATTTTTGTCAAAGTAACTACCCTTAGTAACTAATAGTTCGCGTACAATCCGTGACATCTTTTGTATCTAGTAGTGATACTCCAGAGAGGAAAGATTTAGAGAATTACAGAATGACAGGGAAAAAAGATAAAAGCGGTAGGCATGAAGGACAGCAGAAGAATATTAAGAATAAAAACAACCAATATAAAAAGAAATGCGGCCATAATAAAGAATTATTAATGAAATCAGACAGGAAAATATTAGATTAAAGCAGTTACTTAAAAACTATTTTGTCTCGCATCACATAAAAGGTCCCACAAAACAAATATTTTTCTTATAAATCGTATAATAAATTTAAACTCCGCCTTAAAGTACAGATAACATGATTTCTGCATTTTAAGAGTTTAATTGTTCGTAGAAACTTGTCTTCAATACTCCTTACATACAGACTACTATGGACATACAATTGGTCCTATTCATTTATAAATACGAAAATCAGATGGCATTTACCACTCAAAGTTTCACAATACGAGTTAAAACATGTCACAACTTATACTTTTCATCTATAGTTATTGAAATGTTCTAATTTGTTTAATTTTTAGTTATCAAAAATAAATTTCATTGATGGAAATTAGAGATGAACCTAATTTTTAAAATGAAAACTATTCACGAGTTATTAATAATTTGTATATGTATATATGCATATTACTAAAATGGAATTAGAAAAGTTTTCTACCTAACAATAAAACAAAAGAACTCAAATTTTTTTAATAATTTTGCTTTTCAACGTAATCTCCTTTAACATCAATACACTTGAGAATACAGAAGCCAAACTGATACACGGAATGACACCCGAAAAACTATATCGACCTACTGACCCCGAGAAAAATTCTTCACGTCTTGATGTTTCGCGTAGCACTTCAAAGTGATCTATATACATATATATTGTATATATATATATAGTAATATATATTATATATATAGTAATATCCTGAATGGAGTAGGTTTAAGTGTTTCTGCAATTGTTACGCGAACTGGTTTGTATACTATTGTTGCAAGAAATAGTTCTTGCTACGCGTCTGCCACACAGTACAGATTTCCATGTCTCCGAAAAAAGTGGGCATCATGTTATCTACATAATTGCTCATTGCTGTGAAGGTCGTGTTCCTAACTTCAAGTTTTGTTTACAACACTATGTTAATAGTGTTGTTGAAATAACGTTATCTGTTTACCAATTATGATACATCTATAATACTCGTAGAAGGTGGCGCAGTCGTCTGGCACATTTCGAACTTTATTACTTTGCATACACAATAGCTTGTATTTGACGGCGTAAAGGAGAAGGGTAGACGAAAAACCGTCGTTTCATGTGGTTAATGGGAATGTAACGTTGATCACCATATTTTTTGGGAAAAAAACGATAAAGGAACACTGACCGTCAACTCTAAACAATACGTCGCCATGTTGGAAAACCTTGTTGAATCTTGCGTACGATGGCCTGGCATTAACTCGAAGATCCTTTATATTCAGCAAGGTGGTAATGACAGCTCACACCGCATGAAAAAATATGGCCGTTGAACATGAACTGTTCAGAAATGTTATTTCGTTTTGAAGACATGGCTTGGCTTGCTCAGTAACGCAATCTCACTAGTCCAAATTTTGCCTCCAAACCATTCGTATCTGAACTCTTCTGTTGTTGATGTAATTTTCTTAATGTATTACCGTCAGTAACTGTTGTTATTGTAGTCCCTTTTGACTTGTAGTCCACAAAAATGATTGTTCGGTTTCAAAAGAGAACTTTCACTTTCAATGTGTGTTCAAACTGTTTTGGTCAATATTTCCCTTTAAAATATGACAGAGTTTCCTTTTTCCTTTGCCAAACACTTTATAAAGCATAAAATGAACATATCGGGGCCAAATTTTCCATGTAAGTTAAAAAATGTTAACATTATTGGATATTAATAGACAATGCACAATTAATTTTTTCTATCATACTAGGAAATTTTCTTTTGTAATTTCCCTCGTATGTAGTAGTATACCTTTTAGTTTAATAATCATGGCATATTGACTCCATTTATGTCTGATAGGTCTCCGCTGGTATATTCTTCCATGCTCGCTCGACCAGGTTAAAAAATTATTTGTACATATTTTGCTTTTTGCTATTTCCCCTGTTACGTGTACAATTTATCTTTTGTTCGTATTTTGCGGACATCGCTGTACATGTGGAATTGCAATATTTAAGGAGTAATTATTCAAACAATTTTCGTATTTTTGACAAATTACTCTTATCACCCTCTCGTATTTGTTAGCCTAAGCTTGTAATCAATATTATTGAACTGTTATAGATGTCTTTAAGGCTTCACTTTTATTTTAATTATTAGATTATTATTATACTATTATTGTCATAATATTTATTTGAAGTTATTCCCAATATTTTGTAATTAATTGCCATAATATCGGCCACCCTTTTTCCCGTGTCTTTTTTCTCGTGAATCGTAGCCATTCATCGATGTTTAATCTTCTCTATCGAATACTAACTTCGTACAGTCAAGAAATCTATCATCGGTCACGCCGCAAAAGCTTTTATTTGGATGCAGATTGTGTATAATTATTTAAGTAAAGATATTAGCTAGCGACGCTTATGTTGGAGAGTACTATCCCAAACGATTAATTTATCGAGTTCCTTCCTCTCCTACTATGAAGATCCCGTTTCTATCTGATAAAGAAGACGGAGCTTTACCAACTTACTTAAGGTTTAAACGAATCATAAGGTTTTTACAGCTTTTTCCTGGATGGTAATTTATGCCATTCTACTTCGTAGAATCATCTCCTTATTGTTCGTACAGACATTTCTGAGATGAGGCCATAGAGTAGTGATTTTCGCTATGGAGTCGTTCCGTGTTATCCGATCGCAGTATCCTTTTCCTTGTGCAGCCATTTTTAAATTTTAATACTTAATACAATTATATATTACCATATTTCTTGAAATGTATAAACCATGAGCAAATGTATTTTGGGAGATTTTGTTCTTTAAATACATATTATAATTATAATTTTTCGTATATATGCATAACGACTTTTGTTTTTCCTCTTTTCAGCACTCTCAGTCTGTATTAAATCGGATAAATTTTAGACCGATATGTGTACTCGTATTGCGCTTTACTGTTCAACACTTAAAATGTAACTAAATTATTTTTACTTTATTTTTTTGAATATGCAGGGACAGCCTTAAGAATGCTCTTGTTACCATTTTTTCGGGTATTGTTTTGAGAACTTACCTGATTAAAAAATAATGAAAAAATAGGCAATGACATTTATTATTGTAGTATAAATTTTCCAGTAGAAAAAAATATAAACTATGTTTTCTTAGTTAAAGGGGCCAAGCGGCTGTATATTTGTAAATATACGAGGATAGTTTGACAAGTAGTGAGAATGACACATAGGTGGCGCTCTAATTGGTAAAAAGATTGCACTGTAATTTAGGTTGCCTATTTATATGTTTACATTCCGATATTTAGATAAATCGGTTGATTAGTTTATTTTTGACAGCTGATTGAAAAAGAAGCAACACGTCGTTTTGTTAAAATGGAAAAAGCAGAGTATCGTGCGGTGATTAAATACTTCGTAATTAAGTGTATGAAAGCTACCGGAATAAAAGATGAGTTACGCGAAACATTAGGTTGAATCTGCTCCATCATCCGCCACAATAAGTAGATGGGTAAATGAATTTAAACGTGGTAGAACAAGCTGTGTTGATGAAGCGCGCTCTGGAGCACCCAAAATCGAGACTTCTAAGGAAATGATTATAAAAATCCATAATATTATTACGCAAGATCGATGACTCAAAGTGAGATAGATAGCAGACATGGTAAACATTTCAATAGAACTCGTACGCCACATTTTATCGAAAGAATTGGGCTTTTCCAAGCTTTCGGCAAGATGGGTGCCGCGATTGATTACGACTGATCAAAAGTTCACTCGTTTGCGCATTTTCAACGAGTGTTTGGACCTTTGTAAGCAGAATTCGGTTGATTTTTGTAGGAGATTTACTTGCGATGAAACTTAGATACACTACAGTACACCCGAAACTAAACAACAGTCAAAACAGTGGTTAGAACGTGGTTCTGCAAACAAGGTGATGCATCAATTTTTTGGGATTCAAAGGGCATTTTGCTCATTGATTACCTTCAGAAAGATGCCACAATAAACGGACAATATTATGCAGAACTTCTACAAAAATTAAATGTCGAGATTCGTGCTAAACGGCCAGGAATGGCAAAGAAAAAGATTCTATTTCACCAAGACAACGCTCCCTCGCATACCAGCACAGTTGCGATGTCCAAAATCTACGAGTTGCATTTCCAATTAGTACCGCATGCGCCTTATTCGCCGAATCTAGCCCCTTCCGACTTCCACCTTTTTCCAAAATTGAAAACGGCACTAGGTGGAAAGAAATGTTCATCTAACGACGAGCTTATCATCTTCGTAAATGAGTATTTTGTAAGCCTTCCGGAATCGAATTTTAGAGATGGCATAAGGGCATTGGAGCACCGTTGGAGTAAATGTATTGCTCTTTTAGGAGAATATATTGAAAAATAAAAATTTTTTGTATTTAAAAAATTTGTTTTTCTTTTCCATTCTCATACTTGTCAAACTATACTCGTATTTGGTTTATTAGAAAGTTCTATCATATATTTTGAATAAAACAAATAGGAAATTGGATTACTTTTACTAAAAAAATGTCAGCAATATGTTCGGGAAAGCATTTTAAACTTAAAACACAAAATACGAAATTTAGGTTGTAGGACTGTATACAGATTATTAAATTAATTGGTAACGGTGTACACTATTTAATAATTTTTTACAAAGATCAAAATTAGAATTAAAATTAATAGAATATTAATATCCTGCAAAATACCCAAAGTGTTTGCTTTGAATAATAGAATATAATTCCCACAGTTGCTAAGGTGTGTTTGATCAGTATGATAAGTGATAAGACAGATCTCACGTGGTAGTTAAGATGTGTTTGTGGACTATAAATTGATTTTACACAGTGGTTAAGATGTTTTGTCTGCAGAAGAGAGATTTTGCGTAGTTACGATGTATTCACGATGAATTACAACAGGGGTTTCCAAAGTATACGCGGCGGCGCCCCCGGGCCTCGCCAAAACGAAAAAAAATTGAAAAATATTATTTTATAAACTATTCACAAAGTATTTAAACAAAATTAAACTCTTATAAAAATCTAAAAGTTAAATTTGGACATCATTGCATAGAATTTATATAAATTTAAGATTTTAGGATGAAAATTATCAGCTCTCCAGTTTTTCTTTATATGAAGAGCGCCGCCGGAAATAATCTGAACGTTAAGGGCGCCATGGCTTTAAAAAGTTTGGGAATCTATGAATTACAAAATTGATCTCGCTAAATTTAGAATTTTAGCATCTATAAAAACTAGCATACAATAAATTTTAAAATCGCTATTGAATATATAGGTTAGGACATTTACAGAAAGTGGTTCCCCTCAGAAAAGGCGAGTAATGTACGGTACAGGTACAAACTGAAGTTTGCCTAATTTTCAAGGGCCTATAATAATAATCTGCTACTTTAATGTTCTATGACAGTAAAGGAACTTTAGTTTTAGTTTCACCTTTAGAACAGGTTCTAGGAAAGGATTCATTGTAAGGAATGTCCAAGACGCAATAATAGACTGATAAAATAATTTATATCGAAATAAATTAATATAAAATTAACGAAAATATAAAACTAAATTCTGATATAAAATAAAATTATAATAATAAGATAATGCCTAAAATCAATGTTCAAATTCCTTAATCACAATGTATGTATTTCCCATTATTTTATATAACAACTTTGTATCTTGCAGGCAACCAATTAATAAACTCTTCAAAAAATTTTATTGACGTGAAAATTAAATACTTGTGTTATCACATCGTCGCCATTTCGAATATAAAAAATTTTTCCATCCAAAAACCTTTGTAATGGTTGAAAAATATAGAAAACTAAAGGCACTATTTTTGGGAAATATGATAGTGGTTAGTCTAATAGTTAACGATGTGTATGAGCGTTATCATGCTGATAAATTCTTGTTCCATTCTTCAGAATTAACTATTTTCTAGGACAACTACATTCTAATTTTATATTTCTTTCCCATACTAAGTTGAATTAATGGTATTCTCTTCTATTGGTACAAAACCGGTTTTGCAATTGTTGGGATCACTGAAATTATAATGGATCATTCTGTATCAGCAATGAAGGATAAATGTCAATCCGGATCATTTATTTTATTTTTTTATTTTTATTAATTAACTCACTTGACTATTTCAAAACGAAACCCTACTGTACATTCTAAATAAATACGAGCGCATTTCTCCAAGCGCCACTAATGTTGAGTATGGAGTTTGTTCCAACATTAGTCGAGATATCTTTATCAGTCTTCTAAGTTTCACCAAAACGAGACTCACAATTCAAACTGATTTCACCGTTATTAACTTTGGAAAATCTTCTTAAATACGTACATACATTTATAACGTCGATTTAAAAATCACTTACATTTGCAGTCGCTTTCGATATATTTTCTTTTACAAATTCACACAACAAACAACATTTCAAATGAATTTTATTGATAGGTATCTTTTTGATTTGCAAACACAGTACGTACTGATGGCCACGTCATATATAAAAAATTTTCCAACAGGGACATACAAATTTTGTCTTTTAATACGAACGCACATTTTTCATGATCTATCAACGTCAAAACGTCAGTCAACATTTTTATCATGGTAAAGTTCACGAACAACGTTTGGAAGTTATTAAAAATGACTCCCGCAATTCTGAACCGTTGGTCGCAACTTTAAGAGCTCTTACTCCAATTTTCGATCGTAATAATTGTCCTACCAGACAGGCTGTGCGTGCTATAGTGGATAAATTCAAGCAAAATATTCACTATTGTAAGTGCTTCTGTTCAAAATAAGCCAAATCAGTCGATTCCATGCCGTTCACATGAATTGGGAACCTCTTAAACCACGTTATGGAGAATTTTTCGTAACCCTTACAAGATCAAATTAACTCAAGAAGCCTCTTGATCATTTGAAGTGCCGAAACTTCTCCTAATGGACTCTGTTTGAAGAAAATCCTGAATTTTATAGAAAAATCATCTTCAGTAATAAGCAAAATATGCAGTATTGGACAGCAACAAACCCACGTGTGCTTCAAGAGACTCCATTATAACCACAAAAAGTGACCGTGTGGATTTCATGCAAGACGATGATATAATGGTGATCGGAACACATTTTTTTATCGATGAAAATGCTCGCCATGTTACGGTCAATAGAGTTTACTATCGTGCCATGTTATAAGACTATTTTTGGCCAGAATTGGATGGACTTGATATCAGTGAAATGTGGTTCCAACAATATGGTGTCATATGCCACATAGCTAGTCAAGCGATTGATATATTGAAAGAGAAATTCGGTAACCGTGTAATCTCGAGAAATGGTTCGGTCGAGTGGCCACCTCGCTCATGCAGTTTAACGTCATTGGATTTATTTTTATGGGATTACGTAAAGTCGTTGGTTTATGCCAACAACGTTAGATGAGCTTAAGGACAATTTAGAATGCGAAATTGCTGACGTTCCGGCCAATATGTGTGAAAGAGTAGTGGAAAATTGGCTCCAACGAATCGATCACTGCAAACGTGCTCACAGTGGTCATATGCACGAGATCGAATTCCACAGTTAAATGTAACATGTGTACTGTAATATCTTGTTGAGATCGTCGCTTAGTGAAATTCTGTTACACTAAGGAATAAATACAACTAAGGAATAAATAAAACTGTGTCTAAATTTCACACTATATTATATATTAACTGCGACTGTTTTCGTCTGTTAGGACTTGCTCGATCATGTCCTAACAGATGAAAACTAGTCACAGTTAATATATAATAATGTGAAATTTAGACACAGTGTTTAATTAATTTATTATTCCTTAGTTTTGTTTATTCCTTAGCCCATTACTATGGTTTCTTAAAAATATTTTAACGATTGGTACGCCTAGTTAAAATGCTTCATATTTTGAATATTATAGCTATATAATCTTCTTAATACGCTATTTATTTATTATTTTGCCACTACTTATAATTTAAAGTTTATTTTTATTAGAAATATTTAAAAATAAAAACAATTTACATACAATAGAAATGGCTGATACTAAAAAATTTGCGAATGGAACTTTCTTTAAAATTGAATATGCTTTGAAAACAATTCTGCAAATAACACTAACAATTCTATGGAAATCATACATTAATATAAAAGACGCATATATATATATATATATATATATATATATATATATATATATATATATATATATATATATATATATATATATATATATACATAAGTATATATAGAAAAATAAGTTAAAATAAAACTGCCATTGACTTTAGTAGAAAAAATACAAACCTTGCGAGATATTTTATGATGTATTGTTGCCCAAGTAACATTGTTAGTTGTTTTCCATTTCCAGACGAAAACGAAAATAACCATAAGAAGTAGTATAAATGCTATAACTGCCAAGGATAACGATACCGTAGTTTTGACTTCGAGTTTCTGTACTGTAACTGTTTAGATTAATTGATAAATGTAATTGAAATGAATACATATATCTTATACATTACTTCTAAGATTTTCATCTCCCTCTTCCGAAGTCCTTCTAAAATATCTCTGGTCGTAAATATACACTGCAAAATAAATAAAGTTTATATTAATATCTTAGAATTATTATATTAAATTATTATATTAAATGCTTTTTGTCCCTTTTTTTAATAATCAAAATTTCAAAAATTTATGCCTACGCATATTACAGAACGAGTTTCATAAAACAGGATTATGGCGAATGAGTTACATTTGGGAGCATTTCATAATACAGATTAAATGTCTTGTTTGTGTAATTAAAGAGAAATAAAGTTTGTGCGTTGTTATGATATTTTTTTTTACTTTAATATACATACATAAGTGGTCTTTTGCTTTAGATTTGAGTGTCCAATTTATACAGTAATACTGCAAAATGTGTACTTGTAATGATCACTTTTTTTAAATAGTCAACCAGCACTGCATGATATTCACCCAAAAAAACAGTAGCTATTACCTTTTCAACTTACGAAACTATTTTTGCCGTCTTCGCAACACTTGCAGCTTTTTCGCAACACTTGCAGCTTTTACTATTGTCAAGTCTGTTGTTTTGGCTCGGATGCGTAGGTGTGGTTGTTGATCTCATTATCAATGAAGTGGGACTTCTATGTAAATACTAGCCCATTCATCTCGGATCTTTACAATGTTCACTAGCTCAGACCTGTATTTTCAGCTTTTTCAATGATATTGTCGGTTATGGCCTACTTTAGCCTCCGAGAACACTCATCGTCTTGAATCATTATTCGACTAAGTTTAAATTTGGTTACCTATCAATACTTTTTTTTCCAGATAACCGACTTTTCTGCATATGTTTAATATGCAAAAAAATCGGTTACCTCAAATTCGGATGAAAACTTGTTAAATATAAGTAACGTAGCTTTTTACGTGGTAACAGATCGAAGCTTTAGAAAAGACCCTCTTTTTTATACTCCGACAGTTATTTATAAATCAGGGAGAGAACAATTTACTCCCATGAAACGTGGATATATGGGAAGAAAGGAGATGGTAGAGAGAATATTAAAACATTTTATATAAATTTTCTAATTCATTATTTTTTTACTTTATTTATCTTTTCTCCATACTAGGTCTCTTAATGCCTTCACTTAATGTTTCTTCAAAATTTTTATATATTTCATTTATTATATTTTAGCTACTTGTACAAATGATGCAGTACTACACACCATTTCAAGTATTTCAAATTGTATACGTTTTTATATAATTAATTTATCATTGCTGAGCGCTAAAATTAGGCGATGCAGTTAATAAATATATTATAGGCTCACGAACCGAACTAAATTTCTTATAATGGTAATAACCCCTTAAACGTGCTAATAATCAATTTCAAATTAAGAAAAATAATTTTTCAATAGAATGTAATTTCGGTCCATTTTCCTGTATCAAGTTATTTTGGCGATCAGTAGAAGAGGTTACTTTTTAATTAGTAAAATAATTCTCTTTTGAAACTTTTTTATATAATCTATTATTTTATATGCATAATGTATAATTATTAGAAAAATCTATATATAAACGACTATTAGTAAACAAATTTATTATATATTTAGGTAAGTGTTACAACACGAAGGCAATATGCTATCGTTGTTTTGTAATTCATAAAACAACGTTTGCATTATTGCATTTGTTTTGTTAATACTTACCATAAATTAGGTGGGCAGTTGTGTATGCAAAACATATACATATATATATATATATATATATATATATATATATATATTGTTTATTAATTATAATATTATTCATTGTATTTGTTATGACTCACTATGGAATTGAAAATTGTTTTCGTGGTTAGAAGTATTTTTTTTTAAATTTTTTATTTGTACCTTTATGTATGTTTATGTTAATCGGACTTGTGCATAATTTTGAAAGTTCCTCAAGTTAATGCCTTTTGTGTGATGATAGAAATTTGTTAGATCACGGAGTGTTAGCACTGTTAATATAACTACAGGTTAGATCAGTTTTTTCGCCGTAAAAAAAAACTGATCGCCTTCAGTTTTTTTTACGGCGAAATAAATTTCTGATCCATTCTAACCTGTAGTTATATTCACAGTGCTATTTACTTACTCCATACACAATGAATTTAGTAAAGAAGCTCCATTATTTAACTTTCCTTTTCACTGACCAATTTCTTTTGCATAATGTATAATATACAGCCGATTCTTTTTATTTCTGTAAAACTTCTAATTTTAATTCTATTAATTATAAAGAAATCGATGTTGTCTGCACCCCTTTGAAATTAAAATATTTATCAATTTTAATCACTGAAGGTTGATATATAACCCCTTGCTACACAAATTTTAGTAAATTGTTCCATTACTCTGTTGGACGTTTTAATGCCGTGAGAGCTCTGAAATGTTTTAGTAAACCGTCTAATATTTGTCTAAGAATAAAATAAAAATGAAATATTTTAATTTTAACATTAAGTCTTCAACACATTTATTTCGCTATTTCAAAATAAAAATGAAATATTTTAATTTTAACATTAAGTCTTCAATACATTCATTTCGCTATTTCAATAGTACTTCCTTTCCTGTGTGAGCATCATAACAGTATTATAATATAACACATGGATCAATAAGTCCCGAGACTAACAATGAAAACAACATTTTTTTTACAAAATTTCTTTTATTCATCAACATAATCACCTTTTAGGGTGATACAATGGTTCCAACGCTTTTCCAATTTTTCAATACCATGTTTATAAAAAAATTTATCTTTCGCTTCAAAATAAGCTTCAGTTTCAGCGATGACCTCCTCATTTGAGCCAAATCTTTTTCCCTGGAGCATTTTTTTAAGATCAGCAAAGAGCCAGTAGTCACTGGGGGCTAAATCTGGCGAATATGGGGGGTGGGGAAGCAGATCAAAACCCAATTCGTTCAATTTTGCCATTGTTTTCATCGACTTGTGGCAGGGTGCATTGTCTTGGTGAAAAAGGATTTTTTTTCTCTGCATGTGCGGTCGTTTTTTTGCGATTTCCTCCTTCAAACGCACCAGTAAGTCAATATAATAATCACTGTTGATCGATTTACCTTTTTCGAGGTAGTCAATGAAAATCACGCCATGTGTATCCCAAAAAACTGACGCCAGGACTTTGCCAGCTGACTGCTGCGTTTTCGGACGTTTCGGACGGCTTTCGCCAGCTGTGCGCCACTCAGATAACTGCCGCTTCGACTTTGGAGTGTAGTGATGTATCCATGTTTCGTCCATGGTCACGTAACGACGCAAGAAATCTTTTTTGTTGCGAGTAAATAGCGATAAACAGCTTTCTGAATCATCGACTCGTTGCTGTTTTTGTTCCATCGAGAGCAATCGCGGCACTCACTTGGAAAAAACCTTTTTCATGCTCAATTTTTCATGAAGGATAGTAAATACACTTCCATATGATATCTGTGTCATCTCAGTAATCTCACGGAGCTTCACTTTACGATCTTTCATTATAATTTTTGTCGCTTCACTCACATTTTCCGGTGTAACGGCTTCCACAGGTCTACCCGAGCGTTCCGCGTCATTTGTGTCGGTACGACCACGTTTAAACTCGGCAAACCACCGACAAATCGTTGCTTTAGATGGACAAGAGTCCGGGTAACATTTTTCAATCCATTGTTTTGCTTGCGTGGTGTTTTTACCCATTAAAAAACAATGTTTTATCAGAACACGAAACTCGGTTTTTTCCATTGTTTAAACAAACTACAAAACAACTTTACTCCAACCTCGATAACTCAGCTGTTTCTGGTCCGATCGACTTAAAATTTTGACACGTTTCAAGCAAAGGTTAGTACTCTAGAAAGACGTGGTTACTGGTTTACTACGAGCGCCATCTATGGGTTAGTCTCGGGACTTATTGATCCATGTGTTATCTATGTAAACATACAAGAATTGACGTATTTCATTTTTTTGTATAAATATGTTGTACCAAGTAATTATTATTAAGTCACCATGCTTAACAGTTTCAAAGAATAAAGTATATAATAATTCTCGACTTAAAAATCAGAATATATTATAACATTTCTTCGCCAATTTTATCTTGTTTAGTGGAAATAAATCTTTCTTGAAAGTGTTGCTTTTTCAACGGTTTCGTTAACTTCTTGCAGACTCTTCCATAATCACATGATAATAAGTTGTCCTATTACGAGCAATATTAAACTTTGCTCAATCTAAATATACGTTTAGCAGCACCTATCATGTCTAATGCTAGATCATAGTTAAAAGCAGTGTGTACATTTTGGTTCTCAACGGTACGGATCGCGTACGGAGTTTGTTTTCGTACGGGGATTTTTCACCGTAGTTTATGAAGTGCGACACATTTTTAATTATCTGCTGATGATGACAGCTTGGCTGTCGAAATGCGTGTACAGAATTACGAAAGTTAATGTGGCAAGGGGTTATATATGAACCTTCAGTGATTAAGATTTCGAAAACAATCTATTCTATATTCTAAAATATTTGTTCGATAATAAATAATCTAAATAACAAAAAAGTATGAATATGCTTCAACAAAAAATAATTTTATTAGCGAACTGTTTTGTCGACATGCAACGTAAAATTTATTTCTATCAATCAATTCATGCATTGGCTATTAACTAGAAATTGCTTCCATTGCCCTCACTGCTGAAAACAAAATGTATATTAAAAGCTTTAAAATTAAGACACCGTCCAAAATACAACAGAACCCAATTCCAATGACAAGAAGTCAGCCTTCACACTAATAAGTGATCTTTACAGGCAGAAAGAAACATTTTCTCAAGAGAGAAAGAATTATCGACAAGTATGGAGATATTCGTTACTAACGTAAAGATGATTTTTAAAATGAACGCCTATGTAAAAAGCAATTATTTTCTGTTATTAGCTCGTGAAATGCATTACGATTAGTACGAAACAAAACTGAGAGCAACGCACAGTTGCGCGGTATTTTATAAAATTAACTTTTTGTTGCTCTCAATTCTTATCAGATTTTTATTTTAACATTTTAATTTAGAGAGAAATTACAGAGAAATTGTACTAAATATTAATATACTTAATACCACATCTACGATCGTTTAACTGCATTACAACTATTGACAGGAATTGTATATGAATCTGCTTTCAACTATGAACTAGCATTAGACATGATACGTGCTTCTAAACGTATATTTACATTGAGCGAAGTTTAATATTGCTCGTAATAGGACAACTTATTATCATGCGATTATGGAAGAGTCTGCAAGAGTGATCGAAACCGTTGAAAAAGCAACACTTTCAAGAAAGATTTATTTCCACTAAACAACATAAAAATTGGCGAAAAAATGTTATAATAGACATTTTCTGATTTTTGAGTCGAGAATTTATATATACTTTATTATAATATTCTTTGAAACTGTTAAGCATGGTGACTTAATAATAATTACTTAGTACGACCAATTTAGACAAAAAATGATATACGTCAATTCTTATACGTTTACATAGATATATTATAATACTGTTATGATGCTCACACAGGAAAGGAAGTACTATTGAAATAGCGAAATGAATGTGTTGAAGACTTAATGTTAAAATTAAAATATTTCATTTTTATTTTGAAATAGCGAAATGAATGTGTTGAAGACTTAATGTTAAAATTAAAATATTTGATTTTTATTTTATTCTTAGACAAATATTAGATAGTTTACTAAAACATTTCAGAACTCTCACGGCATTAAAACGTCCAACAGACTACTGGGACAATTTACTAATATTTGTGGTTTCGAAGAAATTAGATACATGCATGTAAAAAGAGTGGGAATCTCAGATAGTCAGCAGAATTACCTACATTAAAGGAATTCATTAATTTCCTCACACGCAAATATCAAACATTAGAAGCAATTTCAAGGTCGAGTAATGCCCAGCGAAAGTCATCCATGAATTTATCTATAAAGAAGTTTTCCATATCATGTTCGTATTGCAAAGGTAACCATACCATTTATAGATGTAAAAAGTTCCTCGACTTGTCAGTTGGCAAACGAATAGAGGAAGCCAAAGCTAAAAGATTATGTCTTAATTGTCTGAAAACGAATGATTAGGCTTTTAAATGCACAGCTAGGGCATGTAAATTTTCTCAGAAAAATCACAATGATTTTCTCCACTTACCCAGAGAAAAAGACATTCTGCCCGTTCCTGGAACATCTAAATAAAGACTGTGCCCAGTGTGTTAAACCATAGCACTCACCACACAAATTGTCATGTGTTACTGGTGACTGCTTTAGTAGATATATTAGATCACAAAGGACGTAGGCATACATGTCGAGTAATTTTAGACTCTGGATCGCAATCGAATTTACTTACACGTAAAATGGCAAACATTCTTAAAATACCGTTAAGGAGACTAATATTTTCCTATCGGGAATAACGCGGTATTCGACAAAGGTCACCCAAACTGTGAAGGTTTCTATAGACAGCGGTGGCGTATGAAGTATCTAAGCATAATAACTTTCGGGAACATTGGACTGTTTAGTGCTTCACAAAATATTAGAATGCCTTCCTATAGTATCGATAGCACGCGATAACGTCAATATACCACGAAACATTAAATTGTCGGATCCTGATTTCAATATGTCCAGAGCCATAGATATGTTAATCGGGGCCGAATTATTCTACAAATTTCAATGTGTGGGCCAAATCAAAATAGGAGATAAAGGCCCTTATGTGCAGAAAGCTTTATTAAGGTGGATAGTATCAGGGAAAATTGTGACACCCCAACATACATCAAATTTGGTGATATGTAACTCTGTGACACTAAAAGAGGTAAATAACAATTTATGTGAAAAATGGAAAATAGAAAATCTAAGAAGAATGGAATCGTGTTCCCAAGGGGATATTATTATTCAAACAACATTTCACTGACATTATAAAGACCAATGTTGACAATGTACTTAACTCCCGCCTTATAATAGCCATGTCCAGTGATCCGAATGTTTCAAATTTCCCTATACCTTCTCATTTTTCGACTGAAACCACCTCTGCATCTATCTTGGAATCTAGCTTAATGGACCTAAAGTTAAATTCCCTGTCGAGATAGCAATACGTCGAAGGATTAGGGAAGATTTTTGGAAGCGGTGGTATACGAAGTATCTGAGCCAACACCAAAGAAGAAGTAAATGGAAATCGAATATCGAGACGCATATGGTTCCTGAGCAATTGGTAATTATCAGTGAAGACAACATGCTACCCTGCCATTGGACGATGGGCCGAATTTTATAGACGTATCCTGGAAGAGAAGAAGTTGTGCGTGCGTTACCATAAAGGCACACGTGGTGCAGTGCAAAGACCTATCATCAAATTGTGCGTGTTTCCGCGTTTTATGTATATTATTATTATGTGTTTCATGATATTATTGTTTTATGTAATGTCTTTTATATAGTAATTATATTTATTTTTTCTTCTACGCAAATTAACCCACATATACTGACCGGCAGCAACTTTTGTCGTCGTGTACACATTGTCAGGGGACTGAGATCGGTCTACCTGGCGTTGCCGGGTAGTTACGAGTACATCACGCTTCCCCAATAGGTGCAAGATCGACAGTGTCGGACATTTCCACTCTATTGGGGGTGCATAGGTATCTCGATGCGTAAAACGCGAAGCGGGGTATTTTGAACTGTTTCGTTGCGTACGTACTTGAACGTATATTTGTACGTATAGAAAGATTGGATTGCGTTTCTGTTTATTATTTAAACTGTTTTATTTATACTTGTAGAATACATGCATCTCTACATACAGAACACGTTGATATTCGAAATAAAATTGTGTAAAATATTTATGTATTTTATTTCAATTAAATAGGGCTCTTAAACCAGGGAGTACCTAAACAGTTGTAAGATAACAATCGGAATTATACAAGTCGAAAGGCGAATGATAGATTTTCTCAGCATAATGTTTAAGACTGACCTACTGAATCGTCAGATCTAAATCCTATTGAAAACTAACGCGATGTACTAGAATGGACTACAATGATTTCAACTTATTTTTCATATTTAATCACCGAAGGTTGATATATAACCCCTTTCCACATTAATTTTCGTTTTCTGTATACGTATTTCGACAACTAAGTTGTTATCATCAGCAGATAATTAAACAGCGTCGCATCTGAAAAACTACGCCAAAATACCTGTACGAAAAAAAGTGTGCGTTTTGACCATATATCAACCTTCAGTGATTAAGTTAATCAACCACAGGCTCCATCAAAATTACGTTATTTTTTATACATACTCCTTGAACTTTATACAGTCCAACGTTGGACAAGCTTCTTTGTAACCCTCCTACAGTGAGATTGTTCGCAATGCTCAAAATAGGCATTAATATCATACATTTTGTCATCGTTTGATGCAAGCTTATTTCTAATCAGCCATTTTTTTTTTAAATTTGGAAAGAAGAAAACGTTATTGGGAGCTAAATACTACAAGTAAAGTGCATTTTGGAGTAATTTTTAACGTAGGTCAAATATTACTTATGCAATTAGTGATGAATAGTCTGATACATTGTTGTAAGGAAACAGAATTGTTTTCTTTGACAAACATGCATGTGGTCGTTTGCTATTAAAGTGAGTGTGCAACATGTCCAATAATGCTTCCTTCTTTCTTATGATAATCGACGAGTGCTACATCATATGCATCACAAAACAGTAGCCATTAAGCGAAACGAACCGAAGCAGTCTAACTAGCTAATGTTTAGGGTGTTGTATAACACTAAACGTACCATGACCGGTCAAATAACCGTAAATTTTTTAATATAAATTTCGCATGTTATTCTTTTTTCACATTTAACTTCATGATTTTTTCTATTAAATAGGTAAAGCTTACTTTATGAAAAGTAGTTTTATTTAGCGCACAGCATAGATCTGTCAAAGTTGAAAAAAATGATAAAAGTTTATCTGAGACCATTTCTTACTACAACCAAACTAAATTCGGTGTGGACATTACCGGAGAGCGATCAGATGGCCAAGCCAACCATTTTTTAATGTCCCTGATTTAGCAGGCATAAGTGCTTGAATGCTGTATAAACAAACGACAGGAGAAAAAATATCAAGACAAGATTTTTATTCCAGTTAGTAGAACAAATAAGAACAAATAAGAATAACAAATACAAAAATAACATCGACTAATTCTGCAAGAGATTCTAATAAATGTAGAACATGGCAAATAAAGTATTGTACAGACAATAAATTCATAAAAATCTGTTTTAAATATAAAAAATATGTTTGCCGATAATATATATTGAAACCAAACATCTGTACACAATGCGGTGCGCATTAAATTATATATTTTTTAGTTTCTTTTTATAGTAAAGAAAAAAATAAAATTTTGTTTCAAAGTATCACCTTAAACTTTGTTTAATATTTCCTTACTAAAATCAATATTTCTTTATTAAATTCGGTAAAATAAAGTCCATATCTAAAAACTGGTTGCAAAGAGTTCCAAAACTGCTACGTTCTATCTCTTATATTTTTGATAGAGAACTTTTTCATAGGTAAAATGTATATTACCTTTTACAATGTCCAGTAGCTCTCGCAACTCGATACGATAATCAGTGGTATCATTGGTTATGACTGATTTTGCTATTTCCGGAAAATCATCTTAAATCGAAATATCACTAATTCAGCTGCTCTTTTTGTTGTTAAGAATGAAGAAGACTCGTTCCTTTTCTGTTTTTATTTCAGGTAGACTAAAGCCTTTTAAAACGTAGTATTTAAGTACTAGTCGATAGTCTTTTTTTTATTTTAGAGAATATATAAAAATCATCATATGGTAATAGATTATAGTTTCGAAAAATAAATTCTATGTATATAATAGTCTAATCGCCATTTACGTTTCAGGTCGAGAACATTTCTCTTCGTTCTCGTTAAAGAAGCCGTTTTCAAAGGTGAAGTAGAACACACAAAAGAAATTATGAGCCGCTTTTAAAATATCTTAGCATGCAATTCCCAACACTATCAATGCGCAGTATCAGAATATCTAATATTGACCCTTGAAAAAACTTACGTAAAGGATATTTAAAATTGCGCGGTTTTTAGTATAAAATAAAAAAATATATATAAAGATAGCGCAATGAATTTGTCTGGGTATGTGGGCATTTAAAAAGTGTGATTTATGACATTTATAAAAATGGCTTCGTACACGGTACAATGACACGTTCAAATTGTTGAATTATTTTATGAAAATTAGCGTTCTGTGAAAAGTTTTTACAAAATTACGTGAATTTTATGGTTTACATAATCGTCCACCTGAAAGCGCTATTGGTCGAATTATTAAAAAATTTCAAGAGACTGGTTCCGTGGAAGATCAAAAATGTGAAAAATACAATCGTAGTGGTTGTTCACAAGAAAATATTGATTTGATTCGTGAAAGTGTTGCTGAAGATCTTGGAATGTCCATTAGACGACATTCACAACAACTTGGACTTAGTGGATCAACAACATGGCGTATCTTACACAAGGATTTAGCTCTGAAGGCATATAAGGTTCAAATAATACAGGCACTGAAGTCATTAGGTCGTTTAAAAGGTCGTTCATTTGTCAATTTCATTAATGAACAACCAACTGATTTTCTCAAAAAATAATGTTTTCCGATGAGGAACTTTTTGAACTTGGTGGCTATGTTAATAAACAAAATTGCCATATCTGGGGTGAGGAAAATCTACGAATTATTCATGAGAAACCTATGCATCCTAAACGAGTTACTGTTTGGTGTGCATTACGATCAGGTGGTGTAATTGGCCCTTACTTCATTGAAAATGCTGCTGGTGAAGCTGTAACTGCCAATGGTGATCGATTTCGTCGGATGATAACCGAATTTTTGTGGCTGGAATTAATGAATATTGATCTAGAGGATATGTGGTTTCAACAGGATGGCGTTACACCTCACTTTGCGCACGAATCAATTGATTTATTGAGAGAAAAATTTCCTGGACGTGTAATCTCAAGAAACGGTGATGTTAATTGGCCACCAAGACCATGTAATTTGACACCATTAGACTATTTTTTTTGGGGTTATGTGAAAAGTCAGGTTTAAGAAAACAATCCACAATCAATTCCTGCTTTGAAAGATGAAATTATTCATGTCATTGGTGAGATAGAGCCTCGATTATGTCAAAATGTCATTGAAAATTTTAACAAAAGAGTGGACGTCTGTCGAGCTGCAAGAGGAGGCCGTTTGGCAGATATTATTATTCACATATAAATATCATAACTGATATTTCAATTGCCAAGTTTTTGAAAGTGAAAGCTAATTATGTGTGTTATTTATTCTTTAAAAAAAAAACGCGAAATTTGAAACACCTTTATATGCGAGTTTTGGAGGCAATAATCGTGTTTTTAAATTTTTTTATGCGAAGGTTAATATTTTTGTTGCACTTCTTTTCATTATTATCTAGACAAATCGGTAGTATACGGAAACAACGTCTTTAAAATATAAATTCGTAGCTACAGCTGCACATAAGCAGCACTAAGCAACATTTGTTTGTTGTTTCGCAAATATATAAGGTACTAATTGCTGAAAAAATATTAGTCAATCGACAAATATTGATATTTGAAGTCGGTGACTGTCATTTTGCCTTGTCCTTACCACTCTTACCCATAAAGCGAACTTACGTACAACAATAAATTGTACTGTATACATATTTTAATAGTTTTTACAAGCATGCATTTTCTTATAGGCAATTATAACAATGATATCAGAAAAAGAGGTGTTTCTTTTTGTGCATTTAAAAATTATGTTCATCCTATTTGTTTTATTTACCTATCATTGAATATGTGCCAACTGCCGCTTTAAAGTATTCACATACATTTCTTACAACATATACATATACAGTACTGCGTAAAAGAAAGAGGCACCTAACAATATTTTCCAAAACCTATTTACTAAAACGTTTTTACTAATAATTATTGGGTTAATTTAATTTATAATACCTAATACATCTTTCCAAGAACTTCATACTTCCGCGTAGGGGTGAGATCGACCGCCTAGTAAGAGGATTAAAGTAATAAATTTCATTGCACCACAATGCTCTGCAATAGAATTTCAAGGGAGAGTTATTTATCTATAAGATTTTGTTTTTAATTCAGTGGTAGAAACGATACAGAGCGGTCCCACAATAGACATTATTTAGATTCTTAAAAAACGCGCCTACGAGTGAAATTTTCATTTTAAGAAAAAATTGTGAGCTGTAAATTGTTATAGTAGATAGAAAATGCCTAGAATAGCATTACTCGACAGTTGTTTTACACTAAGAAGGTTATAGTCAAGTGAAAATATTAAAGATAGTGAAATGTTCCCGGTATGCCGTGCAACAAACAATAAAAAGAATGACTGAAGCCAGCAGTGTACATAAGTGATAGACCAAAGAGTGGACGTCCAAAGAAACTCAGTAAAACTGGTGCACAGTTTTTAAAAGTTAGTTCCTTAAGAAATCGTAAGAAAGTTAGCACAGAACTAGCTCAAGATCTTGCGCGAACATCTGATACTTCGGTACATGGTTCAACAGTAAAGCGATACTTGCTCAGGTCAGGCTTGAGGGGACGCGTGGCCGTGAAAAAACCCTTACTGTGACGAGGTAAAAGAGGGAAACGATTAAAATATGCCAGAGACCACGAAACTTCTAGATATAGTGAGTGGCAACAAGTACTATGGACTGACGAATCTAAACATCAGTGTGGGTGAAATTGGAAAAATAGAGGGTAAATTAACTGGTGAGAAATACAGAACACTATTAAAAGAACATGCCATACTATCAGGGCAGCGACTTATAGGCAATAATTTCTTTCTACAGCAAAATAATAATCCCAAGCATATCTCAAAACGTGTGAAAACTTGTTTAACACAGCAGGAAGCAAATGGAGTATTGCAGACTATGATATGACTGCCTCAAAGTCCTGACTAATATATTATTGAGCATGTGTGGCGTTATCTTGACACAAAAAATTGTGAAAGGGAGCAAAAGAACAAAAATGAACTGTGAAATATACTACAGGAAGAATGGTACAATATTCCTGAAAATTTCATTGATTCATTAATGGAAAACCAATCAAGAAGAATGCAGGATACCATAAAAAATAAAGGTAGTCATACAAAATATTGAAAATTAAGTTGTTTTATGTTTAAATATCGATATGTGTTAGTTTTTATACATTTAAAAAAATTTCAACTTGTGTAAGATTATTTATCCTTTTATAAGGGTTTCTTGTAAAATTCGAGAAGGTGCTTCTTTCATTTGCACAGTACTGTATATATATATATATATATATATATATATATATATATATATCCTAAGTTATTTTCAATTTTAGAAAATATAGAAAATAGCCGAGACATTTCAATAAATCTTAAAAATCCAATTTAAATTATACGACTCGCAAAATAAGGAAAAGTAATTCAAATCCAAACAATATATTAACTGATACACCACTAATGTCTGGGGTTGGCAATATTGATTTAATTTAGTTATGTTTATTATTTACATTTGAATAGGAATAAACAATAAACGTTACATGATGCTTCAAAGAAGATACTCAATATAAGCACCATTATTTTGTAAATATAAATGTATACTTTATATTGCATGCATGGAGGGAGGTAATATGGAATTAGAAATGATCTATTTTCTCACTAATCTAGAGATATTTTACTACCAACTTTGCATGATTCATTATAGTATTGTTCTTCGACAGAGTGCTAGTATTGGTTATTCTTATATTGTGGTTCATTCTGTATCTAATCATTGTAGTGTAGTACAAAAAAATTCACATGGATATCAAATATATACATATATATATATATATATGATTTTTCATCATGGCGATCAAGTGTGATACCTGTGAAAAGAAAATCGAAAGATACGATGAATATATAGTGTGCCGGCAGAAGTGTGGCAAGAATTTTCGTCTGAGGTGTTGTGGTGTCTCTGTGGAATCTTTTATCCAACTAAGAGAGACTGGAAAAATCAAGAACTGGGCCTGTAGTGATTGTGTACAGGATCTAACCGCAAAAGAAGAAGTTAATGAGAAAAACGAAGAAACATCAAAGGTCGATTTTCTCGATCAAGATAATGTAAATAAAATAAATATAAGTACTAAAATAAATGAAGCACTGCAATCTTTAACGGATGCAATAGTAAATCCTTTAAAAATGGAAATTAACAATTTATCTAGACAAAACAGGGTTCTGTCGGAAGAAGTTAATAAATTAAAAAGGATTCTTACAGAAACTAAATAAAATTCAGAATACTTCCGCTCTCAAGATAGAGATAGTACTACGGACCAGAAAAAGGATGAAGAAGTAAAAACTCAACAGGACATAAATAATCAAAACAACAATAAAAACATGAAAAGAAATAACGAAAACATGAATATGGAAGAAAAAAATTGCCAGCAAATACTCGACTATTTTAAACAGAAGAGGAGCTGTAAAGAAAGACAATCCAAAGAGTCAAAAAAACGAAGATAAAAAATATGAGCAAGCAAGTGCCTCACAAATCGTAACGATGAGTGGAAGTTAATTAGAAGGAACAAAAAACGTCCCACTGTTATTGGAACGGGAAGTGAGAGTGCAGATAGTACATTTGTAGCGGCTCCCCGCATGAATTGGTACTTCATGGGTGGAGTAAATCCGGTATGTACGGTCGATTCCGTGAGGAATTATGTTGTGAAACATATTTGTAAGGACAGTGCGGTGGAGATCGAGGAATTAAAAATAAGGTCTACTACAGCAAAAGCTTTTAAAATTGGTATAGAAAACAGACACGAGAAAGACTTTATTAAAGCATCGGTTTGGCCCAAAAATATAAAAATTCAGAAATATTCTTTTTTAGTAGAGAGACTGAGACATCAAAATTTGAAGCAGGCGGAAATGCCTTAAGTGTATTGCAAGATGAAGCTTCAGATAGAATCAACACAAGTATCAAGCACAAAACTACTCTTACGTTATACCATCAAAACGTACAGTGCTTAACAACATCACTTGAAGGTCTTCAGGTCGAATTAGACTTAATTCATGACATTAAAATAATATTTATCACCGAACACTGGCTATCTGACGATAAATTAGAATTTGTAAAACTAGAGGGTTACTCCCTGGCATCGTCCTATTGTAGAGTTTACAGTATACATGGCGGTTCTGCTATTTACACGTCAGATACAATTACTGCTGTAAGAATTCCTTTTGTAGATGACATGGCTATTGAGTCTGACTTTGAATGTTGTGGCGCTTCTATCACATATGAGAAAAAAGAAATTTTACTAATATGTATATACAGGAGCCCTACGGGTTCCTTTTCTGACTTTTGTTTTAAAATCGAGAGTTTAATAAGTGTCATGGATTCACTGAATGTTTCGTGTGTTATCGCTGGTGATTTTAATGTTGACTTACTAAGCAGTGATGTTAAGAGTAGGTATTTCCGGAATATACTGGAATCTTTTGGAATGATGATTCTTATAAATGAACCGACTAGAGTCTCGAAGACCGCGGAAACATGCTTGGACAACATTCTTTTGGTGAACGAATTTGGAAAGGATATCCTTTCTGTTTATCATACTTTCACAATGGATACAAGTTTTTCGGATCTTAAGGCTCAGGTGATCTACTGTAAATGCCTATCTGTAGGTGAGGAGCAGCATCACTTGAAATTGGCTCGCGTAATTACACACTCAACCATAAAAAATTTTGTGGAGGATATGTGTGGTGAAGACTGGCACAATGTATACTGCGATGCCTGCGACACAAATCTAAAATTTTTGAACTTTCTGAATGTATTTTTGAAATATTTTAATTCTTATTTCTCTTTAAAAAAAGTGTATAACAAACAATATTCCTTTAAATCTTCTAAAAAAAGTCACTGAATTAAGAAATTACGTCTCTGCATTACGTATTATATGTAACTTCAATAACGATTACAAAAATACATTTAAATTCTATAAAAAGTCAATATGACAATGCCGTAAATCAGGACAGGAAGAATTATTACGAACAGCAATTACTTAATTCTACAAATAAAAATAAAACTATGTGGCGTATTATTAATTCTCATTCGGGTAAAAGCGTCAAACGCGTGTTTCCTAAAGCCGACAATCCCAGAAATCTTGCTTGTAGTTTGAACAAAATATTCCTTCAAAGCTCTGTTTCATTAAATCAATCATACTAATTTCTTCAGCTAATTCCTAATAATTCTTCATCATTTTATTTTTTCCCAATATGCGAAAGTGAACTCTCTTCCTTCATTAGCTCATTGAGTAATTCCAAATCTTCCGGTCAAGACGAAATACCTATCAGTTTTTTAAAGTCTTGCTCGGATAGTTACTTAAGACCACTTACCCATATAATTAATCACTCCTGTGCTACAGGCATTTTTTCGGACTACCTGAAACATGCTTTGGTTGTTCCGTTATTTAAGAAGGGTGATCCTAATGATTTGGAAAATTACAGACCGGTTAGCCTTTTAACCGGTTTTTCAAAATTATTCGAGAAAGCAGCTTACTCCAGACTGACAAATTTTATTTTCAAACATGGCTTAATCAGTAACTATCAACGTGGTTTTGCTAAGGGTAAAAGCATTGAAACCGCTTTGTATAATTTTTCTGAAAAAGTTCTGAATGCCTTAAGTGACAAAAAACTACCATGTGGGTGCTTATTAGATTTATCTAAAGCGTTCGACACTGTGGATCATAAATTACTTTTAAGTAAACTCGAACGCTATGGTATAAGAGGCACTGCCCTCTCTTGGTTTAATTCTTATCTTACTAACAGATCACAATCAGTATGCCTAAATATCGATGGTAATAATACTTATTCAGATAAGTTAATGATCTCCAGAGGTGTCCCGCAGGGTAGTATTCTCGGACCCATTCTATTTCTATTGTATTTTAATGATCTCCATTATCTCGATCATGGACCTAATAAGCAATGCATCACAATTAATTATGCCGACGATACTACGCTTTTGGTCACAGGCGACTCTTTAAATCAGGTAATTGACAGCGTTGATTCTGTATTGGGAACAGTTCAGGACTGGCTAGCACATAATAACCTGTATGTAAATGAATTGAAGACGAGTATAATACTGTTCAGATGCAATACCTTTTCTGAATTTCCTGACAATGTGGAACTAGGTGATTTCTTATATCCCGTACACAATAGTGTTCGTTTGTTGGGAGTTACGGTTGATCAGTTTATAAAATGGAAGGATCATATCCATGATTTATCTAAAGTCCTTTCAAGTGAATGTTTTGGAGTTCGTCGCTTGGGGAAACGTTACAAATGATATACTTTGGATGATTTTATTCCAGAGTAAGGTATGGCATCGCTGTTTGGGGTAGTAGTACTGATATGAATCGTATTTTCGTAACACAAAAAAGAATTCTGAGAACAATATATAACTTGAATTTTAATCAATCATGTAGGGGCATAGAAAACATTTTTTGTTAACTATTTTTGGAATTTATATATTCGAGGTCCTACTTTTTGTCTACAAGCATAAAGACCTGTTTGAAGAATACAGCGCTGTTCATGATTATTCCACAAGGCATAAAACTAATTACTATTATCCCAAATATCGCCTAACGCTGATAGAGAGTGGACTTCGCTACGCTTCCATTAAATTTTTTAATAGTTTACCGGAATCATTAAAAGAAATTAAGATATTCTTAATATTTAAAAAAAGAGTTCGTGATTTCTTAATTGATTTAGAACCATACAGTATATTTGAATACATAAATCGTGGTTCTCTACAGCAAGAATATGATGTATAAGAATATGTTTTAACACATATGTAATGTATTGTATCTGTCATGACGTTTGCAATTTCTTTTCTTTCTTTGTACAATTAATTGCAATAAAGTTATTATTATTATTAAAAAAAAATATATATATTTAGATCAACTTTGTTTTATAAAATTATGAAAAAATTAAAATGGTTTGAAACGATTTTACCATTATTTTGGCTACTTTATTTTCCTTTTTGATTTTTATTATGTACACAATTTAAAATTAATAACAATAGAAAATAACTAGATGTCTATAGATGATTATACGATATTTGCTGGAAAAATATGAGTAACAATTAATAAAAAAAAAACGGCGGCATTACAGACACATATTTTATTTATTTAATAAATTAAAAGAAGAGAAAAATTAAAAGCATAGTCTTGTGTTTCAAACGCTTTCATATAAAGTATATATTATTATTATTATTGTTATTGTTACAATAATGAATAAATAGAAAATCTTATGTATACATAAATATAATTTGTAATATGTCACTACTATAGCAACTTCGCCTAAGACCAATCATACTTACTTTTAGCTAATGAAAATATTATTTTACACACTTACTTAAATACATTGTAATTTTATGTTTTCATATAAATAGAAAATAAATATATAAAATTAGACGAAATTTCTTAGTTATTTTGATTTGTACTAATAGAAAACATACAATTTATCGAGACTTCTAATTGCGTATAGACTAAAGGTGTTCAAAATACTTACATTCCAGTCTAATCACTAATCACTTAGTGTGTAGTAGAAAGGTACGTCATTGACTATACAATTTTACAAACCATTTAAAATATAAGATTACTTTCTCTACTGTTTCAACATGATAGAAGCATTTCATACAACAGCTGATTGATTTTAGAGATTACATTTATTTAAACTGCACTAATGCTGTATTTAAATTAAGCTGATTTATCATTTCTATCAAAAAATAAAATTACGGTAAAGGTTATTGATTTTCTTATAACAAAACAATAATATCACATAACTGATATTATTGTTTTGTTGGTAATTTTGATGGAACCCGAAAGCCAAAACAGTGTGCGTTCTGGCTTTCGACGGTACAGATCGTGTACGGAATTTGTTTCGTTCGAGTGTTTGCCGTTGCTTTCCAGGGGCGGCACTGTTTAATTATCTGCAGATGATGACAACTTAGTTGTCGAAATACGTATACAGAATGCGAAAATTAATGTGGAAAGTGCTTAAGTGCTTAAAAAATATATTAGTTATTGGTAAAAAGAAATTGCAGGCACATATATTTACATAAGTATATAAGTTTATAAATATATATATTGATATACATATAAGATTTGTAGAGCATATAGTGAACAATGTAAACATGTATACAATATACGGAATGTGTGATTAAGGGTGCAACACACCGCATATCTGTACTTACTTAACCAATATTACAAAACATAAAATCATTAAAATTACCAATCACTGAACATGAAAAGGTAAATGTATACTTTATTATAAATATAGTTTCATTTTTAAAAGGATATGATCTTATTGTAAAATATTTCATTGTCCAAATGTATGAAACTCTACAAACAGAGTGACATAACTTTAGTACAAAAACAAGGAACCATTAGAATAAACTGTTATAGAATATATTGCAAATGGCATATATGAATTTATTAGGCTATAAGAGTAAATGTTGCGCCAAACACAATTTGTTGGGTAAAAAGCAGAACAATAGATATTGTCAATAAAGAAACATCAAAGGATCCATCAATTTCAAGATATATTAGTTTGAAAACATATAACAAAGCAACATGATACAAGTTGTAGGCAGTGCACGTCTGTTTTTATAAGTTTTATAATATAAATAATAATATACATAAAAGAAAGCAAGGATATGTGATATAATGCTTTTAATACCATCATAAAAGCCTGTTTAATGAAAATATTGGTCTCGATACTCAGAATCATGTTAATATTGTATAAACATACTGAAGAAACAAACCAACTAGAGAAAGTTTCTACATTCCAACGTAACGTCCTAATTTTAATAAAAGATTAAAAAGCGGCACGAACCTGTGAATAATAGTAATAAGAAGAACTAGTAGTTTTTAGAGAATTAATAATACGAATTTAAATATGTATTATTGAAAGCAATTTAAAATTCACATGAGTTTAGTTAGTTCTATAATACGCCACAGAAAGCAGAATGGAGCTAAATCAAAAATTCGAGCGTTAGGTAAATCCGATTAAACACAAGAAAAGAAACATAAAAGGGACGGAAGAAGCATCGAGTAGATTTTTGTCTTACGCTTGAAATTAATCACACTTGTTTTCTTAATTAATCTCGCATTTGAATTTTAGCGTCAGTAAAATGTCTGAGCATTGAATTTTGCATATTTTATTATAATATGAATCCCTTAATATGAATGGTACTTATAATTAATATAATCGAAATCTTTGAAATTGATTAAAAGTAAATTAATTTTCTTATTTATATTTGAACTATACACTTTCGAAGTTTTCTTAATTTTAAATTACAGCATATAAAGGGTTTTCCAATAGGGACTTGGCAAATTTTAATTCAATTTGTGAACGCACCCTTTCACTAATCATCGAACTGTCACTGTCAATTTATTCAGTAAACTTAACATTTTCATCATGGTAAAGTACACGAACGAACAACGTCTGCAAATTATAAAAATTTACTACAAAAATTTGGAGTCGGTGACCGCTACTTTAAGAGCGTTAACTCCGATTTTCGGTCGTAATTCTCGCCCTAGTAGACAGGCAGTAACAAGTTTAGTGCAAAAATTTGAGTCTACATATTCGTTGTATGATGTTGCCGTACCAGTGAGACAACGGGTTGGTCGTAGTGTCGAAAATATCGCTGCCGTTGAAACGTCCGTAGCAAATGATCCAAATCAGTCAATTCCAAGGCGTTCTCAAGAGTTGGGCATCGCCCAGACCACTTTATGGCGAATTTTGTGTAAGGATCTTGGTTTACACCCATACAAGATCAAGCTGACTCAAGAATTGAAGCCGATGGACCATTTAAAGCAACGTACGTTCTCCGATTGGGCTCTGGAAAAGCATAATCATTTTCAGTGACGAAGCTCATTTTTGGCTCAATGTGTTCGTCAATAAGCAAAATATGCGTTATTGGTCGGGTGAAAATCCACATGTGCTTCATGAAACACCACTTCATCCACAAAAAATAACTGTTTGGTGCGGTTGCATGCCGGCGGCGTCATAGGACTATATTTTTTCGTCGACGATAGTGATCGTCACGTTACTGTGAATGGTAATCGTTATCGCGCCATGATTACCGATTATTTTTGGCCCGAATTGGAAGATATGGACTTGGACAACATGTGGTTTCAGCAAGACAGTGCGACAAGCCACACAGCACACGTTACAATCGATTTATTGAAGAGTAAGTTTGATGAGCGTGATATCTCAAGAAATGGACCAGTCGATTGGCCGCCTCTTTCGTGCGATTTAACGCCTCTAGACTTTTCTCTTTGGGGCTACGTCAAGTCATTGGTCTATGCCAACAAGCCGACAACGTTGGAAGAGCTCAGAGCCAACATTGAACGCGAAATAGCAGCCGTTTCAGCGGAATTGTGTGGTCGAGTCATCGAAAATTGGGTCCAACGAATCGACCGCTGCAAACGTGCCTGCGGTGGCTATATGAACGAAGTCGAGTTCCATTCATAAATGTTTTGATTGTACTTTAACTCGATAATAAATTTTTTGAAATATCTCAAATGGTCTGCATTTTATTTTGAAAAAAAGTTGTCAAGTCCTTATTGGAAAACCATTTATAATTAATTATGAATTTTATGTTATAAAGTGATGCATAAAACAATGGCGGATAATTATATCCCTAGAGTTTTGTGTTTTAACCTGTATTTTTAAAGAGATTTATCAGTAGATTTAAACTAAATCTATGATTAATAAAATTTTATATAGATTTCGATTTTATAGTAAAAGTCATATATGAAACTATTTATGTATAGTTGGAGGGTATGATATCCCCTCGTATAATAAGTAATTTTATGTATTTACTTTGCTATAATTGAGGAAAAGAATAATTGAAACTAATATAAATTCAGTATTTATTGTACTATTTAATCTTGCATATGCAACATTTTTATGCATAATTATAAGATAACACATGAATTTAATTTCACACAATTGAGTTCAATATACAGGAATAATTTCCATATTCTTTATTTGGAAAACATCAAGCCAATTAGATGCTAGATCTTGTTATAAAACAGCATGTCTTGAGAAATAGTTTTTTGTAAAAAACTTCAAGAATATTAGTAAGTATATGTTCTAAAAAGCTGAATTATAATTCTGTATACCTTATGGTACAATTCATAGCAATAACTATACCAAAAATAATAATAATATATAATAATAATTATTATTTCTATCAAATTCCACTCAAGGAACATGACATGATTAAACTTTCTCGATATATACTAAGAAATCTAATAAATACGAGGATAGTTTGACAAGTAGTGAGAATGACACATAGGTGGCGCTCTAATTGATAAAACAAATGCACTGTAATTTAGGTTGCCTATTTATATGTTTACATTCCGATATTTAGATGAATCCGTTGATTAGTTTATTTTTGACAGCTGATTGAAAAAGAAGCAACACGTCGTTTTGTTAAAATGGAAAAAACAGAGTATCGTGCGGTGATTAAATAATACTTCGTAATTAAGGGTATGAAAGCTATCGAAATAAAACATGAGTTACGGGAAACATTAGGTGAATCTGCTCCATCAGTCGCCACAATAAGTAGATGGGTAAATGAATTTAAACGTGGTAGAAGAAGCTGTGTTGATGAAGCGCGCCCTGGAGCACCCAAAATCGTGACTTCTAAGGAAATGATTATAAAAATCCATAATATTATTACGCAAGATCGACGACTCAAAGTGAGAGAGATAGCAGACATGGTAAACATTTCAACAGAACGCGTACACCACATTTTAACGAATGAATTGGGCCTTTCCAAGCTTTCGGCAAGATGGGTGCCGCGATTGCTTACGACTGATCAAAAGTTCACTCGTTTGCACATTTCCAATGAGTGTTTGGACCTTTTTAAGCGGAATCCGGTTGATTTTTGTAGGCGATTTGTTACTTGCGATGAAACTTGGATACACTACAGTACACCCGAAACTAAACAATAGTCGAAACAATGGTTAGAACGTGGTTCTGCACCTCCAAAGAAAGCGAAAACTACTTTATCGGCAAATAAGGTGATGGCATCAATTTTTTGGGATTCAAAGGGCATTTTGCTCATTGATTACCTTCAGGAAGGTGCCACAATAAACGGACAATATTATGCAGAACTTCTACAAAAATTAAATGTTGAGATTCGTGCTAAACGGCCAGGAATGGCAAAGAAAAAGATTCTGTTTCACCAAGACAACGCTCCCTCGCATACCAGCACAGTTGCGATGTCCAAAATCCACGAGTTGCATTTCCAATTAGTACCGCATGCGTCTTATTTACCGGACCTAACCCCTTCCGACTTCCACCTTTTTCCAAAATTGAAAACGGCACTAGGTGGAAAGAAATTTTCGTCTAACGACGAGCTTATCATCTTCGTAAATGAGTATTTTGCAAGCCTTCCGGAATCGCATTTTAGAGATGGCATAAGGGTATCGAAGCACCGTTGGAATAAATGTATTGCTCTTTTAGGAGAATATATTGAAAAATAAAAATTATTTTGTATTTAAAAAATTCGTTTTTCTTTTCTATTCTCACTACTTGTCAAACTACCCTCGTATATTAGTTCTTTCTTTAAGTTACCTCTTGACATGGAAGTTTTAAATAGATTAGAAAGACGTAGTATGTAGTAAGTATGTACATGTAAAATATAATAGCCCTGAAAACTCATTTGTTTTATGTATGTATATGAAATTGATTTAATGTAAATTTTCATTTGTTTTTATTCCTAGAATAATAATTTTATAGAACAGATTCTCTGTTAGTGCTTACTTATTACAATTAAACAATATGTTAACGTTATAATTCGAGAAAACATCTATTGTTATTCTTGAGTATACACACGCTTATTATGTTCCACACGATATTAATAAAAACTTCTTATCTTATCAAATAGTTTATGTTATGTGTGTAAGTAGGTTGTGTAGAATTTATAGCGAAATATTAGCCGTCTATGATAAATTATCTTGCTTTGTTATATGCACAATTTTTATATTGCGAGAATTGTAAATACAATATTTATAAACTGTATTCACAGTTACACTTCCATAGAAAAATTAATGAAACGGCATGCCAATGACAGCATATCTGATAAGTAAATTAACAATTCTTGGGAATACAAGTTTCACTAAATATTGAACAGGTAGACGAACGAATAATTGCGGTCAAGATTTGAATAAGGATTTGAAGGACAGGTACTTAAACATTCTTAAGTAAATGATATAATAATTATCCAATTTATCAGTAATTTTTAAACAGTCCCTCTTTAAACTATTGTAAAAAAAAGTACTGCAATTATTGATAGTATTTAAATTCTACTAACTCAAAATCTAATTTAAAGAATAATAATAAAAAAATCATCACAAAATTTATTATAAATCGTAATACGATCAAAACGCATAATGTTTATTTCCTTCTGATTTAAATTATCAGAGCTGTACAACATATTCATAATAGGTGAAACAATTTTTCGTGTACTATTCAATCATCATTTTGATACTTCTTTTGATTACATTAGTAAATTTATAACACACTATACCTCGCTTCGAAATAAGAAGGAGTGATTCAAATAGTAGGTATATATTTTAATGGATTTCATTGATTCTTGAACAGGCAAGTTTAATATGGATAAATGAATGGCAGATATCCGCCATTTTTCATAACCCGTAAACGTTTAATTACATTTTTGCATTGTTTTACTATATTTTTCTGTATTACTTAATAAAATCTGTACATTTAAGTACAAAAATAAAATGAATAATGACCAAGGTTCTTAATCACTGAAGGTTGATATATAACCCCTTTCCACATTAATTTTCATGTTCTGTATACGTATTTCAACAACTAAGTTGTCATCATCAGCAGATAATTAAACAGTGTTGCACCTGGAAAACTACAGCAAAAATACCCGTACGAAAACAAATTCCGCACACGATCTGTACCGTTGAAAGCCAAGACGCGCACTGTATATTCGTTTCACATAATTTTTAAAAAAGATTGTGTTCTCGTCTTAAACTAAGATAAAAGACAATAGAAAAAAGGAAACGAGGGGAAAGGAAAGACAAATACCTACATGCAGTTTATTGCACATATGGCCTTTATTCTTTAAAATGTACATGCTTTCATACGTATCTAATTCGCGATAATTACACACATTCTTTATCAAATGCAAACAATCCGCGTTAATACTATGATTATTTACCAACACATGTTTTGCTAATTGGATTTTTCTGGCCGATTCAAAATGAATGTGGAAAGGGTTTATATATCAACCTTCAGTGATTAAGTTAATCAACCGCAGACTCCATGAAAATTGCCACCAAGGTTCTAGCATTTATTTTTATATAATAAAGAAATAGATTAATATTGTTGACAAACTACTACATTCACAACTGTTTATGTTTCATTTTTATGGTAAGTTACATTTTTAAGCTGTGTGTTCCGCGTTTTAGCGGGACATTTGAATCACTCCTTCTTATTCTGCGACAAGATACATATTTGGGTATTTTGATAATACACTTTACAGACGAATTTCGTTACGTATGTACATAGATTTTAATACGTGATACAATTTAATAAGGATTGAAGATCTTCTAACACAATTTAAGCATACCTAAAATTGATCGAATAATATACTTTTCGAAATAATAAATTGTTCACTCTTTTCTTAAATAATATTAGTATACGTCAGTATCGCACACAGTAGTTTGGACAACGAAAAGATTTGGAAATATGATTATAGGATACGTTTTGCTTAAAGTAAGTATAATAAATAAACTCAAACAACGTAGTTCTAATTATTACTAAAGCGACAATTTGCTTATAACAATGTTTGCGGAAGAATTCTGTAAATTTAATAATATGCGCAAAATGCTCTATAATAACAAAAAGCAAATAATATAACTATAAGAAATTAAGAAGAAAATGTCAGTTAACAAATAAGAGAAAGAAAATCCAAATCGACGGAAAATAATATGTACTACAATTATCGTGATGACGAATTGCAAGATTGTATAGTCGATGATCGAAGACTTCATTTAGGAATAACAAAAATTGAAAAACCAGAAATAATGTGCAAAATTAATAAGCACAGAAAAAGCACATGATAATAAGGGGTACTTTTGTAGACAGATGAAAGAAAGTCCGAGATGTTCTGGTACCCGAAAACTGGCGTTCATAGGGCGAAATACTAATGAAACAATGCTTTGTTAGTATCGTTCATATAATAAAAAAACACGGCGACACTTGCATTTCTGTTCAGTTTTGAAATAATTTCATCTTTATCTAGAATAATGACTTGAAAAGCACGGCACAAATATACAAAAAAATACTTTAGTGATTCTAAGAAAGCTAATAGTTTCATGTACTAACTCAAAACTAATAGATTACTGTAAAGTAAACTTTATAGAAAAGTGAAAACTATAAATTCTACTTTCACTAATGAACGATAATAATATTTATTGCCCAATAGCAAAGAATACTAATAATAGGACAATATAATGTAGAACTAATTCGAAAAATTTTACATTCAGGCTGTTATATGTATATACGAAGGGAGGTTTTTTCATGAAAAATAATAAATTTTAGCGAAGAATATAATTTTAATTATATTTTTAGATACATTTATCACCCACTATTTCAAAATAATGAAATGTTTATTAGATGGATTTGAATCTTATTTTCTTTTCGTAAAGTACCTATGAGATCGAAGCTTATTACGCCTCGACAATATATACATTAAATACACGGCTTAAAAACAGTAATTGTGAAGCTCGTTTATGAAGACGTCAACAAATTGGACACACAAGAATTCGGCTAACGGACTAGAGATGAGTCTACAAAGATATAGAGAGAGGACAGAAGTTCTCCACAATTACACCTCAAACAATTATGCGTATTTTATATGAAACCTCTATTATTAAATTATATATTAGTCTGCATATTGTACATATTAATGGTTATTGTATTAGTATCGTACTTTTTCCAAAATTAGTTTCTGAATAAATATTTTGATATAATACACGTGATTCTGACAATCAAAAAATATATGATTTAGATGTGCATTTTAGTTTTTAGTTTACCATTATGGAACGGTAGTCATGGATATGCTATTGTTATTATACCACGAATGGTTTTGTATTCATGTTGAATATAGGTATATATGCATCATATGTATATGCTTTTCCAATACATATCCCAGTTAGCAATTAGCCTTTCGATTTTATATAATCTATCTAAAAATCTTCCCATGCAAGTTTTATTTTTTAAATTTTCTCTATTGATCAAATTTTCGTAAGCGATAATTTATATTTCATCTCCAATGAATTGATTTTCATATATGTATTTAGATGAAGTAAGAATGTAATGGAGTATTTACTTAGTTATGAGAGCAATCCAAATAATATTGTTAACTACCATACTATTATCATTTTACACATCTTTTCTAAAGCAAATTAAATTATAAATAGAAGATTAATTAATGAACTATATACAAGGGTATATTTAAAAATTACATGCCTTCTAAAAAATCAACAAATTTATGTGTGTATTTTACATTTACTCCACTATCGACGAACTCTTCTCTTTCTGACTATGACATGCATTGCTTTTAACATGTATTTCTTAACATTAACACATAAATTAAAGAATACTACGGTGTTTGTAAACATTCCCAGAAAAGAAACAAAGAGGCTAGACTTAATAGCAGTAATACGCATATAGACACTTTACAGGGTCCCATTTTTAGATCAATATTATTTCTTATATTTATTAAGGACAGCTGACCAGAATATTAATTATACTGCAAATATTGTATTTGTTGTTCACTAGAAAACAAGTTAGAAAACGAGTAAGAGAAACTCAAGTAAGTGATAACTATGTATATCATCCTTAAAATTATTATTCTTATAACTTTAAGTTTATGAGTAAAAATTCGTATGAAGAATGTGTATATATATATTAGAAATAAAGCTTAGAAAAGTATCGACAATGCGATGATCTAATGTCAAGGAAAAGCGTTAATTAATATTTCTAAATTTAATTTATAAAACTAATGAAAAAATGGAATGAATAAAAAATTAATATTCATAGAAAAGAAGTAAGTTGTCACTGATATGGTATAAACGTATTGAAAAAGCCAATTGCACTCATAATACTAGAGAAATGGAAAAGATAATATCAATGGGATAGTGAATAGAGGACATGTACAAATAGGAAATGCATGGTGTAAAGTGATTCGGCGAGAAGAATTAGCATGGGAAGGTTGTTAACAATTAATTACCAATTATAATTTAATCAAATCAGTAATATCTAACAAGAATGTTGGCTTAGCTATTTTTAGGGTAGTTAAAAAATGGAAAGTAAAGTACAAGTCACAATAATTTTGTGATTAATGTTTACTTCATATTTTCTTCGCATTTTCATTAATTTCTTCTTCACTTCTCTAGAAATTTATGTGCTTCCAATCTGTACGTGATTTGCGAGTATTAATATCTAAGCTTGTTCTTCCATCCTGTTGAACTCTTTTCATTTGTATTATTTTCATCATTTTCTGCAGGTACTACTACTACTCTTGTGAATTTTTATCAACAATACAACGCTCTTCTACTTAATTTAGTCATACGTATTTTGTCCTTATTCTAAGCTCACTACTATATTATTCGTCCACTGTTAATGAAGCTTTTTCTTTCTTAATCAAATACTTATTGAATCAAAACGTATTAACAACTGTAAATCATAACTAATTAAAAGTTCATGACTTTAGAGACAAGTAATCTTTCTTATAGATCTTGAGAACGATCAGGGGTTATGTCGAAATATTTCTCAAGAATCAAAGAGTAACCAATGTAAATAAGTACAGAAAAATAAATAAAAGAAAACATTGTTAACATAATATGCAAAAATCTGGTATTTATGTTTATTAAAGTATACAAAAATCCCTATGCATTCTATGGAAATTCGGTATCTAAGTCAAACACTTCTCAGAAAGCATGTGGTAGTATATGATGGTCTATTTGTCTCGCTACTTACCTATTTATTGCTATGTACTTGCTTGTTTGATTTTATCTTAGCACCTCTGCTAAATTAGTTTATTTAGGTTAAATTTGACGTGTGTATATAATGTCAAATATGAGAAAAATCGTTTTCTCTTATATGTATATGTGTGTATGTGTGTGTACATTGAACAGATTTAATTAACTTTAAAAATGTACAAGCATAAAAGTACGTTCTACGTTTATATAAATTCCGTTTTTTTATCTCGACAAATTTCTAATTTGAAACATAAGTAATTTCATTTGAATTAAACGCAAATATACTAAATAATTTAATTTATACGTATGCGTACGGATGTCCTTCAATACTGTTTTCCCATTTTAGAAACGATTTTCATACAAATTCGTTTATAAAATGTTTCTATTTGAATGCAAAGGCGCGGTTCATCGTTATGGCAGATCTCATTGTGTATTCTACAAGCATTCGTAAAACCAATTCGTCAGTATGAACTATAAACAACAAATAAGATATTGAAATATTGCAAAATTTGTCTTACCTGTACATTGCTCCCTACATTTCAGCTCATCGAAATTGTGATGTGAAGAATCACAAATAGATTTGCACGGTTCACAACCATGGGTATATTGACTGCAGTATTCGTCCGCTTTGCAGTCCAAAGCGCCGCAACGTGGACCACGCAACTCTAAAAGTCCACCAAAGACACCGCTGGAAAGCTGTATGCAGACAACGCAAAATCCAAAAAATAAGAACTTTAACATTTCGCCTCAAACTCTTTTTCGCGATAATGATGATAACGAAGAAAATGACACAACACAATCATGGCAGAAGAATTTTTCTTTTTCGTTTAACACTGTCGCACCATTGACTTCAAGCGACTTTTGGAATGCAACAGGTGCTGTTTAGAGCGACTTTACACGTATACCTGTCTGAATCACTCGTTAAAAGTTCCATCAGGTGGGGCGGATTAGATGATGTAGTCTGTATTGTACGTATATTTAACGTCCAAATTTACTGCGCTTATAAGAAGTTACCGAACAGGTACGACTTATAACCGTTGCGTTGTGTTGATGATAATAGCAACCAATCTCTGTTTTTCTTCAAACAAGTTTTATATATAATATTAATTGAAACGTTAGTTATATATGTAAATATACAATTTTAAATGATTTTTAAAAATATTTCAATTATAATCCGATTAAAATTCATGTTCTATTCTAGTTAATACATTTATGTATTTTAAGTAACTACTTATTTACGTATTTGTTACAAAATACAGCTTTAAAATATTTATTCGCGATACTAGAAAAAGTGATACAATTTCAAAGTAATAGAAAAAATTACTAATACCAATAGTAAAAATAAAGAAGAACTTTCTAGTTATAATAGTTAATATAGTAGTTACGATAGTATGATTGTATGCATAGTATGCATCATCTAGTATGGAAAAACAATAGTAATAAATACAAAGAATTCAACTGATATATTCCTTTAGACACTAAATTTAGAATTACAACTGATATATTATGTATATATACTTTATATACATACACTCCCGCTCATGGAAGTATGGGCACTTGATTAAACTTTATATAACGATCACAAAAATTATATTAATGCCAATAAATAGCGATAGTATTATTATACCTTATTCTTAAGAAGGATTATAATTCAAATAGGTATTGTATTTGTATATATTCGCCAAATAATATGATAGAAACAATTGTATCTAACAAAAACTATAATTACCTGATATTGCATCTCAATAGTATTATACAATAATTTCAACTATATATAATCAGGATTAGTGGTATTTTCATTAATAAGAGACTAATGTCTAGAAATTTACCTGAAATGTGTCGGTTACCTTATTACTACCTCCTTGTGCCCATCAGTAGATCACCCAACGTGTATTGTGTGAAGTTGTCTCTTTTGTAAGCGAATAGTGTAATTCCTGTTTACAAAATGCCACGGGGGAAGCCGCTTGATAGTGGAACACGATCAGCGATACTTATTTTGCATTGTGAGGGGTATTCAGTTCGGGGTATTGGCGAAAAATTAAAAGTGAAGAAATCGACAGTGAATCTCACAATTCGTCGGTTTCAAGAAACTGGCAATCTGGAAGACCGTAATCGGCCGGGACCATCGAAAGGTACCTCCAAAGCTGACGACGAAAGAAATTAATTAACAAAAGAAATAGAAAATTAACGGCACCTGCAAAAACAGGACCGTGCTAAAAAAAATTCTGTGAGTACAGTGAAACGACGATTAGTAGAAGTAAATTTACACGGTCGCGTTGCTTAACGGAAATCATTATTTATATTCAGCTCCAACGGTGAAACATGGGGGTGGTTCTGTTGTAGCCTGGGCTGTTTTTCATTAGTCGGAATGGTTCGATAAAAATAGATGGTATTATGAGAAAGGAGAATTACCAAGAAATTTTGGAAAATCATGTTTTACCGTCAGGCCTGGGATTAATCGGTAATAATTTTGAATTGATGCATGATAATGACCTCAAAAACACGTCGTTGCCTTGTAAAAATTACCTTGAGGCGGTGAAAAAAGAAAATATTTTAAAAGTAATGACAAGGCCGCCTTAGAGTCAGGACCTCAACCCCATTCAATTATTATGGGATGAACTTGATGGACGAGTTAGAAAGGAATGTCTACATCGAAGGAAAAACTTTATATATAATATTTTACAAAAAGAATGTAATCGCCGCGAACGGTGGTTTCTTCGAAGAAAAGAAAGTATAATTAATATAATATATAAGTACATTAGGAATAAGTTTAATGAATTGTAATTTTAATTTTTTATTATATCAATATATATTAATTTTTGTTTAATTTCGTTGATATTTTTAATTATTTTTTCTTGTTGTTGTTTGATATAGTTGCTGTCCATACTTCCGTAAGCGGTAGTGGATATGAAAATCAATAATTATCGTCTTCGAATTAATTTAAATTGAAAACATTAGTGTATGAGCATTACAATATTTTCATTTAAATATGTAGATACATTTTTAAATTTTTAATAGTCATTGTCAATTATTTCAGTTAAAATTACTCATGTAGCAAAGCATTTGGCATACGATATACAAAAAATATACTTGATTGCAATAAATTAAATTAGTAATTTGTAAGTTTGTATTTTTCTCTAAGAAATTATTTCTTATGTTATTAGTTTTGTATATCAATAAAACAAATAATTATAAAGAATTTGGTTTTACTTTAAATCTACATTTACTGTATTTAAACTTTTATTGACATTTCGAACTGTCATATGAAGCTTATACAACATACATTAAAATCACACTAATATAAATATAGGAAAGAATAAAAAGGACGTCGATACTGTATATTCGAGACACTTCTAAATGCATTACCAAATCGGTAATTTGATGTTTTGACTGACATTTCAGTTATTTCTACGCAGATCTTTTTTCTTAAGTGGCCATTAAACAGTCAATATTATTGTGGCAATATATTGAATAATATCATAGCTAGTTGTCCTAGACAGTACAATATTATTACTCAAATACAATTGCTCAAATATTTAGTTGAAGTTTGGCATTTCTGTAATCAACATGTTTATAAGTGATGGAAGAGGTATTTATGTGGCCATCGTATCCGTTCTTTGCCTGAAAAAGAATAAAAAGCACAGATAGATGAAGAAATGGTTTTAAAAAAGGAAATAAGTAATCGTAAAAGTTTATAGAACTATCTGTGGCTTAATGAATCAATCGATCATCGTTAGTTGATACACCTTTGAAAATAATTACACATCGAATCAATGCAAGGAATTTTATAATACTATTTCTCCAGGTCAGCGTTTGTCGAAAACATTACGATCCCTTGCTACCGGCTTTTGAAGAATTAAAATTCGTAACTGCAGTATCTATACAACAGACATAATTGTTATAGAAATTTATACAGCTGTAATACACTGCCTGAAGGAGTACATAAAGAGGAAAGGAAAGCATAATAATTATTGTTTACATTTATGCAAAATTTGAAACATATTGGGAAGTATTAGACTGTTGAAATTTCTGTTTGTATAGTGTGCGGAGCTTGGTCTTGTAGTGTATGATGACAATGGTTCCTCACAGGGCTTGGTTGCACCTCTTAACAGAATATCAATAATGGATTTTTTTGCAAACAATCAATACTGTTGATTCACATTCATTTTGTAGTTTTTGCAAATGTTTTCGCTCCAATGATATTAAATTCTTGCGGTTCAGTATATATTTTTTTCTTTCTTTTTTGGAGGTCCATATACGAAGAATGGCAATTAAATAACGAGACTGCGCTCCTTCCATCGCGCAGCTGCATTTGACGAGGCTGTAATTGAAATGCCATAATACATCCCAACAACAATTGTACAGGACACTGTTACTTAGTAGTGCCGTGATAATGGTTGACATAAAAGTCGAGCATCGAATTAACCTGAAATTCCTTCAAATTAAAAAAATCACAAACAGAATCTTTACAAATGTTAAAGGAGGTGTTTGGTGATAATGTTATGTCACGTGCGCGAGGCCGCCGGATCGAAAAGACAGAAAAACCACGAATGAACACGTCGAAATTGACGGCAATGCTGACCATTTTTTTCAGTATCATGACTGACTAGGTGCGTGAGGGTCAAACAGTTAATCAGAAATACTACAATGAAGTCCTAATCAAGGTGAGGGTAAGAGTAACGAAGCACTAGTTCACAATGCCCCATCTGTGAAGCAGTTTTTAGCGGACAAGTGCATTGCTGTGCTTGATCATCCTCCGTATTCCCCAGATATCGCACCATGTGACTTCTACCTGTCCCCAAAAGTGAAAAGTGCGATAAAGTGAACACAGTCAGTCTGTTGAATATGTAAAAGCAAAAATGGCAGAGTTGTTGAAGAGGCTGATGAACTACAGCATTGTTTTGAACAATGAAAGACACATATATAGCGGTGTACAGAGAGGGGACGAGAGTATGTTGATGGGATAAAAGTTCGATATAAGTTTATTTACAATAAATAACATTTCTCACACCAGTCTCGTTATTTATGTTACACCTCGTATAATGCAATATTATTTCCTTCTGTTGCTGATTGTTCCAAGGAAACTACATGTACTTCAGATATGTAGCTAGATATTTGTTCACTTGTCGAAATAGGACCCTATGCCAATATACGTTGGTGTATTAGTTGTTTTGTGAATTGTGTGACCTTTAGAATTACTTATTGCAGTTTCAAGTAAAGCAACAGCTTTCTTTTCAGTCTGACACTTTAAAATGCGGCAAGAAACGTCATTAACAAATAAAAGTCATATCCTTTGTCATTGTCAACACTTTTCAGTTTTCGCTGCTTAAAGAAATTTAGTTTTTCTTCTGTTCATAATTGTTTTTCTTGAATATCATTTTTTGAACTTTATAACTGTAAGTACAGACTGTCGCGATGTCGAAGAACAATGGAATGCATTTTTGGAATAAAGGCAGCAAAGTGGAAACTATTGAACAAACCTATAGAAACAAATCCTGATAAAGTTCGTTAAAACGTCTTTGCATATTACACAAATTGCTACTCTGATCACTTTTTGATCTGATATTACCAAACGCAAACAAATGTTTATTCCAGATTGTAAAAAACTTTCAAATAACATTTATAGAATGCTAGAGAGTTGCAAAATAATTAAACCAAAATCTGGAAGCTGTAAATATGTTGTAACTCATAAATCCTCCAACCACCTTTAAGATCTGAATGCCATCGAAAATAAAATTTTGCAGCGATTTCCAAAAATTTGTCTCAATCATGAAAAGAATTTTCACTGCGGATTTTCTTATAAAAATAAAAGGACCACAACAAATTAAATCCCAGTCTTTACTGAAACGTCTTCTTATTTTGAGAGTAATGACTGAAAATTATTGTCTACTTGTCATCCGACAATATTTGAACCAAAAATTTACGAATTAATTTTTACGCGGAATCGCTTAAAAAATGAAAACAGCCAGTGATACAAATGTCACTACGATATTTCTATACAGCGTTTTCTAAGTTTAACAAAAGTGACAGTTTAAAAAACTACTATAGTGTTTTAAAAGAATAATTGTTTGAATTAAACACTTGATTTAATTAATATATGTTTATTTAATATTAAACTCTCTTACTTTATTTATGAATTCTTGTTGTTTGGAACTCCAAAAAAAATCTATCACATTAAAAATTTTTAACCTCAACGAGAAAAATATTTGTTAATTTAACCGGCTGATAGCTCAGTAGTAAGTTACTGGGTCATCACGCCGGGGGTCTCAGATTCATGTCTGATGGCCTGCTGTCCAAGAAGGTTTCCATTTTTCTTTTTCCTGCTTAAACGAATACTAAGGGACAAAGACCTTAAGTCACACCATGGTCTGTCAAAGCCCCTTGTAATTGGTGTTAAGTTTTTAGGGTGTGCAAAGACCTGGATTATTATTATTAATTTCTTTAACAATAGTAAGCATTTTACAAATAAAGGGTTTTCCAATAGGGACTTGACAACTTTTAGTTCAATTTGTGAACGCACCCTTTCACTAATCATCGAACTGTTACTGTCAATTTATTCAGTAAACTTAACATTTTCATCATGGTAAAGTACACGAACGAACAACGTCTGCAAATTATAAAAATTTACTACAGAAATTCGGAGGCGGTGACCGCTACTTTAAGAGCGTTAACTCCGATTTTCGGTCGTAATTCTCGCCCTAGTAGACAGGCAGTAACAAGTTTAGTGCAAAAATTTGAGTCTACATATTCGTTGTGTAATGTTGCCGTGCCAGTGAGACGACGGGTTGGTCGAAGTGTCGAAAATATCGCTGCCGTTGAAACGCCCGAAGCAAATGATCCAAATCAGTCAATTCCACGGCGTTCTCAAGAGTTGGTCATCGCCCAGTCCACTTTATGGCGAATTTTGCGTAAGGATCTTGGTTTACACCCATACAAGATCAAGCTGACTCAAGAATTGAAGCCGATGGACCATTTGAAGCGACGTACGTTCTCCGATTGGGCTCTGGAAAAGATGCGCCAAGATGATCAATTTCATCGCAAAATCATTTTCAGTGACGAAGCTCATTTTTGGCTCAATGGGTTCGTCAATAAGCAAAATATGCGTTATTGGTCGGATGAAAATCCACATGTGCTTCATGAAACACCACTTCATCCACAAAAAGTAACCGTTATATATATATATATAGGGCCATATTTTTTCGTCGACGATAATGATCGTCACGTTACTGTTACTTACAAATCAAATTTCAAAAAATTCACCAAAATTTTTCCGGCCTCCATTAACATGGTAAGCTTCTTCGAAAAACGATGCTACAAGTAGGGTCCTAAATTATCCTCGTATATCCGGAAATTATATTGTCGTATCTCGTGTGCACAACACAAGTTTTTATTATAAATGAATATGTGCATGTAAATACTTTATACATTTACAACAAGATAGTAGGTTACAATAAGTAGACTAACATATGTATGTACGCTTGTGGAGTATGAGTATCAATATTTTCACATCTATATGTACAAAAGATTGTTCGAAATGCAAAAACAGTAGTTCTAGTTTAAGAGGCGACTAAAAAATATTTATAATTTACATGCATTTTCTTAATAGACAAATTGCTATTCCTTGGAATATTATTAAATTTACTATATATTTCCGGTTGACATTTTACAATACTGTCCAATTTTTTCATGATTTCCTTTATCGTTCAACGTAAATACCGATTTAAGCGCGATGAGCGACGACGTAATAACTCATAGTTTGTAATTGATGTTAAGCTGTTGGTGGATGTAAATAGCATGGGTTATTATTATTAGTTTCTACAATTCTACAGTTAACATTTATTTAATAAATTTCAGATTATAATTTATATATTCGACTAATAATTTTGTTTTACAAAACGAATTCAATATTGGAATATGAAGACGTAGCTCCAGAAAAGTATCCTAAGGCAATGAATATTTATAATTAAAGTATGACTCATTTCTATATATGAATAAGTAGACAATTTCGAACGATAAGATTTTTTATACTAAATTAGTCACTCTTTAAATCAAAATAGCTTATAATGTAACATACTAAAAACATCTTTTAAACTGGAAACAGTGATGACTAAGAGGTTTAGAATTTATTAATAATTTGTTCAAGTTTTTGATGTACAGTAAGTACCTTAAAAAGGTTTACGATGTACACGAAAATATATCTGACGAGTTCATGTAAGATGGTCTTTACACCATGTAAAAAAATATTGGCAGTCAGAACATCTATGAGTCATAGCATAATAATACAAAAACATTCTTTGATGTTATTTATTCTTTATTCTTTATAAATACTTTCTTCTTTGAGAATGTATTAATTTTTATTTGAAAAATTTGGAAGATGACTTTGAAAGTATGGGCTAAATTTATAAATTTGAAATGTCAAAAATGTTAAATTTATTCGGACGTGAATCTAAAACAATAATGCAACCATTCGAAATTAAAAATATGACAGCAGCTTTCAAAAATGTTTACTTATAGTTTCTTCTGTCTTCCAACTACTCTACTCTACTACTACTACTTCCAACTTCCCTACTGTTGCACTTTTCAATGTTTCGTCTTTCTTGAAAAAGTCATCCTAATGGTTGATGCTTTTCACTGGTGCAGTTATACGTATAGAAGTTGTTACGGATCTTTGAGTGTTGGTGGAATGGTTTTGAAAGGAAAGTTTGCCAGATGTTATCTAAAGACTAGTCGTCATCGCCCTTAAAATTTTAGGGTGTTTTTGGAATTTCATGCATACACAATTTTTGCGGCAGTAATAATATCGAATTAGATAGAATCTGGGCAGTATCAAACTGAAGTTAGTGTCCAGTTTCCAACCCATGTACGGCAAGTGCAGATCCGGGTACGCGCAGCGTCGTAATAAAGGGCTTATATTCAGTAATACGAGTGCTAACTCAACGTTTCGTCTCCTTACCAAACATCTCGAACGCCCTTTTATTATTTATTCCATTAAATCCTTTTCTGTCTTTGTCAACTCTCAAAAATCTCTTTTACCCAACTCAAACTCTAAAATTGTGCGGTCTACCTAAAATTCACAAAAAAATCTAACATTTCCCTACGACCCATATTTAGTACTTTAAACAGTCATAGTTTTCATTCATTGCACTGGTAACAATAAGTTGTTCATTAAGGATCCCTGGTGTTTACTTACTACTACATGTGGCAGTTTGTACGATGGCGAGATAAAGTTTTCGGTTGGCACTCGCTTTGCTAAATATCAGTACTGAATTTAAATATTGCACGGCCATATCTTCACTTACTGAATACATAATTAATCAAATATAACAAACATAGCATCAACAAAGCTTTATATATACATATATATATATATATATATATATATATATATATATATATATATGTTCGAACGAAAGTTCTCGCGGTTGTAAGTATGAGCAATACTAGATTCTCAGGCTCTCCACGATGTTGGACAGAAGTTCTCCAAAGAACCGGCGTCCCGAGGTTTCGATGACATCTCAATCATCTTCTTCAGGAGTTGTTTCGTAGAGAAGCGTCAACAGTTTCAGGTAAACGCTTCACTACCTTAACGAAAAAAAAAATTAAGTCTTAAAAGCTATCTACTGTTTTATTCCAGTTTTATATGCAAAACTTAAAAGATAACCCACGTATACGTATCTCTTATTTGTTTCACTTATTTATTGATATGTTCAATGTTGCTGATAGCAGGTATTGACGAAATTATTATTATAATTATTAAAGTTGTAAATTATCTTAGATGCATGTTTGCATCGCTCATTATTAAAACCAAGGCTTAAATAGTAAGGTTACTTATCTTTAATATTACTAATGTTTTGGAGTATTTTTTAGGAAATTATAAGCGTCTAACTTGTATGTAAGTTTGTAATTCTCAATTAAGATATTCAGAACTTAAAATCACAGTTTTTATTATTTTCATCTGTAAAGATTTATTATCTCAAATGAAAATCGAGGACATAGCAATAACCAATCGATGAAACACAGCTGTTATCGAGTTGTGACGTGCACTGTCGTTATTAACATTTCTCCTACTTGTGTAGCTGTAAAATACACTCAAGGAACTTAATTTATATTGTTACACTTGGCATATGTAATAATTTTTTTATCATTTTTATTTATTGTGTTTAATTTAAATAAAATACAATTTTAAATACAAAAATTATTACTATTATTAAGACATCGTTTGTGAGTGGACAGATGTTTCAAGGATAAATCTCTTTGTCAGTACTTGTTTCATAAAACTGATCTCGTCTTCCAAGAACAAACGTATTTCAGTACATACAATTTCTTTGAATAGTTTTTTTGGTATTACATTTAATATTATTTCTATTTTATCGAATTTCTAAATGCGATTAAAAGTCCAAATTTTTAACCTTTTTTCACAGAATACACATTTATTACTCTGCCCACCAGGTAGATAATATTCAATATATCGGGCCGTTTAATTCATTCTAATTTTTGGCAAGCCTATCCTTTACATTACTGCACTTGACTTTCTTAAAAACTTTCGAAGAAAACAGTCTCTTGGATTGGGGCTAGTTCATTCTTCAAAGGTAAAACACGTGTTTATTCTGTGATTGAAGATTTACTGTACCCTGTACATGTAATGTTTCACGTATTTATTTCGTGCACGTAATGTCCGATGGGATTCCCGAATTGAAGCATGTCTTTCGAAATAAATTTGAACAATTTGCGAACTAAACTAACTCCAAAACAATAGAGAAGTTTCAAATCGGCTGTCACAGAAAATAGTATTGCCAATTTAAAGTTTTCCCTCTCCAAAATAAAAAGACTCTTTACTTCTTGAGATATGCGTATTTTGCTAGGTTTGGAAATATATAGCTTCCATGGCTATCATACACCACCTTTTTTTTTGTAGACGACAATAAAGTTTGCCACACTTTATGTTGTATTTTGGATATTGTGTAGAATGATGCTTGACGTTGTTAAGCTTTTTTGTATACCACTTACAGAATACATCCCTGGACGAATTTACTGTAAAATGATGCTGAGTATTTTCTTGTCATACATGTGATGCAATTGCGCCTATCTGCTAAGTTTTTGCTATATCTCGCTTTCTGTTTAAATTAACATGTATTGCTATCTAAATATCTATTTTGGGGTTCAATATCTTTAAAATACCAATCTCTATCTTCACTCCATATTGCATTTAAAAATACCCCGTGAATAGTTACCGGTATATCTAACATATATAAAGACGCTATTCCATTTCCGTTCGCCAGTGTAATCGTCATTCTAGGAGGCGGATGTAATGAAGACCTCTTCTGACAAATTTATTCGCGAGTTTATTGTTCATACAAGAACCGGCATTGACCAATGCCTTGATCGATAGCGGCACTCGTTCTCTATTCTGGCAGTAATTTTAAATATTTTAATGATCTAGATAGTTGCTAACTTTTTTTCTGATCGCACAGTGGCATTACAATTTACTGAACTTCCTTTTTAAATAAATTAAACCAATAATATGTGGTTTCATTCATGGATAGTATCACGAAGAACTTAATTGTTTGCGGACGATGCATTACTAGCGCAATATCTACTTGACGTGCATTAAGAATACATACATCGCATATTTTCTCTAGAGGTTTTTCACGAACGCGTTGGTTTTTAGTTACACTAATTTTTTTATTTATTTTATCTTTTATATATCTCCATAACAAGAAATCGGAGCTAAATCAGTAAGAGGGAAGATCATATGTACTATGTTATTTGACACAAACCTGTAGACCAAATGAGTATATCTGGTTTACTTTGATATATTTCATTAATTTTGATATACAGACTTCTATTTTCTCACGGTAGTACATCAGGTTGTTGTATATATGAAGATTGACCATTTGTGGTCAAGTTACAAAATCACAATTGTCATTAAGTGTCGCTATCGAATTTTAATATTCTACAGGTATTTTCATTGGTTTTATCACAAACCCATTGAAAATTATATAAAACGCATAAAAATATTTCCATGAATAAATAATACTTTGAAAAGAAAACATACGCTTTAGAATGCGCACGCAGTACTAATATAATAATTAAACGTATACACTTTTTTTAAAGATTTGTATTAATTCTTCAGAAAAGTTAAACCCTCACAAATCCATGAATAATAGTAGATGGTCAAGAATGTCAAGAAACAAATAGTATATAGATTGAATGATTTTATTACTTTGGTATGAGAGATCACAAATTGAATAACACACGTTTTTTACAGGAATAATAAAATTATAAATAAAAAATGTAATTTTTAATTTATATAATACAGTAACATATAAAGAAATAACTTAATTTAAGGGCAGCATATCATTTACACTCTTAAAACTAAATACTAAAAGAAATCTTTTACCGCCCTCATATAAATATTCGACTTTAATTAAGAGAAAAGACATGGAATGTTTTAAGTACAAAAAATATATAAAATTTTGACACTAATGCATAAAATAATTTAAAAATTAATACGAATCTATATACAGATCCTCTAAAATAACATTTTTGTTATTAGTAACTTTATCATCACAGAGTAACCTGTTTAAATTGTCGTATTTTTATGCTTAACCAATCAACTCTAAATTACAAATTTCAAAGTTCCTAGTTCAAACAATTTAAAGAAATTTCTTTTAATACATCAGCACTAGAATTCGAATTACAATATTATAGAATCAGAACCATCTCTTTAACGAAATAAATGGAAGTATTGAGAGTAAAAATATATTCAAAGCGAATAGAAGTTAAGTGGCTTGATTGAATTATTTAATCTCAGAATTATATGTACAAAAAATTAATGCATCACATATAATAAAGCAGATATCAGCTAAATGAATCAAAATATTCGTCTACGTATAAATAGATGTATTCCTATAGTCAACACTTTTTAAAAGACTGCAAAATAATGTTAATAAATGATAAAGACTCCATTTCTTTAAATGAAATAATCGTTGAAACAAATGTAATGCAGTGGATGGCATACTAATTCTTAAAAGATATACTTTTTTAAACGTAGAAGAAGTGGTAAAATATTCCTAAAATGTAAGACCACAAATTGAAACTGTGCATAAATTTATAAATTTTTATAATTTACTATAACATTCGATATACAATGAAGACTAGGAGATAATATTGGAAACAACTTTTCAATCCACGTAACTTTTAATTTTTATTATTTAATATACAAAAAGGCGACAACTTTAATTAAATTATTAGGGAAAAATTTGCTTACTCTAATTTCTTTTCGAGTAACTAGCAAACTAATTAGGCCCGGTGCTTGATGATAATTGAAACACGTTTAACATAATTCGAATAGAAATGTATCAGACTACTACTTACTATTAAACTTTGTGCCCGAAATCAGTTCGATATTATATAAACTACAAAATAAAACGCCCAATGCTCTTAATTCATTCCGTAAATTTTATATAAAAAGCTTTATATTGCAATACAATTTTGATTATGTTAAAAAAAGTTTGTATAAAAAAATGTTTGTATAAATCTATGTAAGCTAGTGTTATCACGAACATGAGACAGCAGGATTTAATAATATGGACTACTAGTGAATATTGAACTTAACATTTTCATCATGAGTTCATGCAGTGAACAAAGTGCCATTAAGCGTGGTCTATATTTAAATATTCAGTCAAAACAATTCCTAAATTCTGGTCGTCATATGTAATTTCTCTAAACATATTGCTATAAGCTTATCAAATATAAATTCATTATAAAACTATGTAACTATATTATTATGTATCTAGATTTTTATAAATAAATTGCGTATACATATAGCTAATATGTATATACACATAAGCTGGTAACATTTCTTTACTTATTATAAGACGGGTTCTGGAATGTTGTTGATGCACCTTTGTAAAGTGAATTTTCATCTCTAACCCATTTGGCGTTCTCAGTTTCTGCAACAAATCTTGCGTATTCCCTACCGTCATGTATGTGCGTGAAAATTTTCCAAATTGCCAATAAAATTAAACCTCCAAGAACTATACTTCCAATAACACTTAAAACAACAACTAAAAAATAAAACAATTTTAAATAATAAAAATAATAATGGCACAAATAAAGATATTGACTGTAATCAAGCAATAATATAAATGATTCAGAGCAGTGATGACCAACCTGCGGCCCACTATCCCGCCAGACACAACACAAGAAACTTAAACCGCCTGTACATGTATGTAGTTTATAAATTTGCTCTGCAGCTAAATTTGGTCCGCAGGCTGACGGCCACTGCTTTAAAATGTAAAAAAGTCGAAGTTCCAGATTTACACAAAATTACCAATATTAAACTAGTCCATTCATGAAATTTTCGCTTTACTGATTATCAAATACCTCAAAAAAACGTACCCAGAGTTATATCGTCTTCATTGCTCTAGAAACAATTAGAATTAAGAATTTAATTTGAAGATTTAATATAAGATAAAGGAGCTAAAGAAATTGGAAAATATATTTTACATTGAAAACTGAGAAGAAAGAAAAAAATATTGCAAATATATATAACGTATTATTCACAGAGTCATTAAGAAAAGTTAATAAACATGTTCAAACAGAATAAACGTGATAGGAATAATGTTCAAACACAGACGGATTCAAAGGAACAAAAGTAATTCAATTTTAAACAAACAGAAAATGTTGAACTTGGGGAAAGTATGTTCGTTCGAAAGTATGTTCGACACAAAGTCTTTGAAAGAATAATAAAATTTAAGAATTTAAATCGAATAAATTTGAAGAAAACAAGGTTTTTGTTAGTATATAAAAAATAGTATTAAAAAAAATTAAAGAAGTTATTCAAGTATGAAAATATGTTAAAATGGTAACATAAGAAAATATCTGAACTCCAGTTTAATATAAAACGAAATACGAAACAAAATTAATAGAACTACAGAAAATTGTTAATCACATTCGTATAAATGATCTTTAATTATGTAAACCGATTTGATAATAATAAAAGCGAAATATAAAAGTGAATGGAAGAATCGTAATTAAATATAATCTGAAAATAAACTTAAAAGACAAATATTATTGTCATATGAAGATGAGAAAAAAATATAAATTGGCACACATGAAGAAAATAAAAGAAGTAATACTGTTCAAAGCACTACTAAAGAAAGAAAGTTCTAAATAGAACAGATCAATTTTCATTTACAGAAAATACTAAAAATAATTTAAAGCGTGCAATAATGTGAGTAATTTGAAGTTTTTGATGTTACATGTACAAAATGATGTAAAAATAATTGGAACATTTCTATCTTCATAGATTAGCTTCATTTTTTCTTATTAGTTTATTTGTTTATATCTGCCATTTGTAATTATCGTCCATCCTCATTTGTGGTTTTCGTTATCGTCATTTTTATAAATTTTTGTGCCTTTATTAAAAATTTCTCTTTGTAAAGGCATTAGAGCAATACGATTTAGAGTACAACAAATAATTTCATTGCATGGCTCACTTTCGAACTGAAACACTAAACGATGATGAATTATGGATGTAATCATCGTGATCACGATGTGAATGAAAATTTAACAAATTTAGATTTAAAGTTTTACACAGATGAGGATTGGTTCCATTTATTCGACTATATAAATTGTCAAATCAATTGGACATGGTTAAATAACAATCCACATGTTTTCGTTGAAACGGATCTTCGTCTCGTTAAAATTGGTGTTTGGATTGCAATTTCAAGAAGACGGATTATAAGACTAATTTTCTTTTATGATACAACAGAAAAGAGAAATGATAATGAGCCATTTATTAATCTATTACACTATGATAAAATAAATTATGGCTATTTTCAACAGGATAACCGTATTGTTAGTACAGATTTATGGTCAGTGAATTGGTTTGGCAATTTTAGACTATTTTCTCCTTGAATATTTAAGAATAGAATTCACAATTTGGATGAATTAGAAACTGGCATTATGGAAGCAGTAAATAATATTTCGGCACAAATGTTCAGGTGTTTTTCATAATATGAGAAGGCGTGTAGATCTCTGTTTTGAACAAAATGATTATCATCTATTGCAGTGTACGTTATAGTGTTCTCTTATTTATTCAAGAAAATTTGTCGTTTTATCAAAGTAGGTACATTTTCTGAAATTAACAACATGTAACTATTTAATATGTATGTAGTACAAAGACGCTTTGTAGTATTAAGTTAATAACTATACTTTTTGATTAATTTGTATCAAATAAACATTTTCAATAATTAGGTCAATGTTATCAATGACGAACATCAAAGGTAACCGGTAAAATAACTTACACTGCTGCCAATCTAAGCTTTTTGTTTCCGACTATAGAAAAGTACTCACTCCATACGTGCATTAAATGAATGTGCAAAGGTAGCAAAATATAGAGGTGCCAAGTATAAGCAGGACAAAAAAGTGATATATAGTGATATATTTACTGCTAAAAGTTAAATTACACAGGCCCGCGATGGAAACTTTGTTTAAAATATAATCAGGAATTTTTATAGTTTTTTGTATACTGATTACGGAAAAAAATAATAAAAAGTTTCCATCACGTACAGTTTAGAAACAAATTTCACTAGAAATTATTGACAATTAAATACTTTAGGCAAGTAAGCATTACAGTGTTTAATCTTAATAATTAAAATTAATGTTAGATTGGCCATGCGAAATATTAATTTGGTCGGGTGGCAACACTGAATAGCTGTCAAACCTTTGTTCGATCACTAGCGATCCTACGGCGAAAGAAGCACAAAACGAAGTTTTAATGAAAAGCAAAAACAATACTACGAGGACTATTAAACAAGAAGATCATTCAGTTTTACTAGTTTTGTGTTGTTTTTATGAAAAAAGGTTTGGTTGCTTATAATTTTAATAAAATGTAAAATAAAACATACATTCCATAATTTTTTGTATTTGGCTTACTATTCCTAAAATACATTTGTTTTTTGTGATTAAAAAAATGGTTTTCGTTTTTGAGTACAGCACTGAAAAACACACAAAAAAGTGACTAAAGTTCAAACATTTTTTAAAAAGTATTTTTTAGCAGACCTGTGTTATTCGAAGCTCTGAAAACGAATGGGAAATAAATAAACATGGGAAAAAGAACGTGTAGAGGATCTCGGAAAAATCGATATTCTATATGGTGCTTCTTTTATAGGCTCCCTTCTCTTATCACGATTCATGGTGTTGCTCTATATTAACTAATATGAACGCATATTGAAGAATAGTTATATTCAAATGTGATATGATAAGGAATAAAATCGCGTTTATCATACACTAATTGAGAAAAACGCAAAAAATAAAGTGAAGTTTTGATGTTTGAAACGAGAAGAAACTTTTATCTATAAATATTTTAGATTAGAAAGTTTTTTACCTAGAACATCTATTGGTTCTGGACATGATCTGTCTTTAAGTGCTTCGACTGCGATGTCCTGATCATTTATATATGTATATTTAAATGTGATCGCACATCCTGCGCTATCCAAAAGAGTACATATTTTGATCCTCTCGTCTTCTATCTCTGTGTCAATTTCCTCCACAATTGTTGCATTGAATTCAAGGCAATTCTCAAGACAAGTTGTCACGTCAAGAGCTCCTGATTTGTGAGCTTGACATTCTACGCAATTTTGCAATTCTTCACATCTAAAAACGTCACAATTTTCAGCAAAAATCACAGTTGACATTTACAGAAATCGTTATAAATAATATTATATGAAAATTATAGAATATAGAAGCGTACATACATTGTGATTTTATAAAACTGTTTTAATAGTATTGTTTTATACTATAGACTGCTGTCAAATAGTAATAATTCTAGTAATTTCAATAGACTTCGAAAGCGTTGAACGAGAAATTAAATATACTCAATATTTTTACATTAGAGAGTATTACATACTAAAGGAATAGTTTCCTGGACGTGATTTTTTGGTAATGTGATAAGCTTAAGTCAAAATTAAACGATCAGATTTCCAAGAAATTTTATTAACATTAATTTGAAAAAAAATCAATAATGTGTTTGGCGACCCCGTAGCTGTAGACACTCCTGTACACGTCTAGGCATCGACAAAATAAGATGGTCGATGTCTGCTTGTGGCACCTCGTTCCAAGCAACTTGAACTTGGTGGATTAACTGTGCCAGAGTTTGTGGAGGATGGTTCAAATTAATAGATTTTTCTCCCTTTTTTGACACATGTTCGATGGGATTTAAATCCGGTGAAATATTTACGGCATAAACATTAACGCCAGCTTCTCGTAGAAAGTCCATAGTACACGAGCAATATGTGGACGCGCGTTGTCTTGCTGAAAAAGGACGATGTATGACGGCCATTTTTAGATAAGGCAATAAAGTGGTTTGTAGGACGTCAAAACATAACGCGCAGCTGTCATACTGCTCCGAATAAATAGAAAAGGTGATCGGCTTTTATGCAATAGCCCCCCAAACCATTACTCCAACAGTCCTGTGCACATGCCTCTCAACAGCAAATCCAATATCACGTCGCTCTCCACGACGGCGTCTTACCCTCTGACGTTTGGACTGGTGCAGAGAACGGCAGCATTGGGAAGCAGAATGGCATAATGTCGTATTCAGCGACGAATCGCGATTCTGCCTAGGCATGCATGATGGCCGTCAGAGGGTAAGACGCCGTCGTGGAGAGCGACGTGATATTGGATTTGCTGTTGAGAGGCATGTGCACAGGACTGTTGAAGTAATGGTTTGGGGGCTATTGCATATGGAAGCCGATCTTCTTCTGTTTATTCGGGGCATTATGACAGCTGCGCGTTATGTTGATGACGTCCTACAAACCACTTTATTGCCTTATCTAGATGGCCGTCCACACGTCCTTTTTCAGCAAGACAACGCGCGTCCACATATTTCTCGTCGTACTATGGACTTTCTACGAGAAGCTGGCGTTAATGTTTTGCCGTTGCCACCCCGTTCACTGGATTTAAATCCCATCGAACATGTGTGGGACATAATGGGGAGAAGACTGACCAATTTGAACCATCCTCCACAAACTATGGCACAGTTAATCCACCAAGTTCAAGTTGCTTGGAACGAGGTGCCAAAGCAGATATCGACCATTTTATTTTTCGATGCCTAGACGTGTGCAGGAGTGTCTACAATATATATACATCGCCAAACACATTATTGATTTTTTTTCAAATTAATGTTAATAAAATTTCTTGGAAATCTGAGATCGTTTCATTCTTGACTTAAGCTTATCACATTACCAAAAAATCACGTCCAGGAAACTATTCCTTCTAGGTGTAACACTTCTAATGTCATTAAGTATATATTTATCTATTAGTATTTTTAAAATAATGAGAGAGCAAATGTTCATATACTAAACAGCACATTTATTCGAATATAAAATTAAAAATATTGTAAACACGCTTTTGTACTAATATACATACAACAAGCACAAGGTTGAGACCTTAAGTTCATCTGACAACATTGTATGACTGGGGTGGTGGGGATATACTATTGGATTTTTTCCGTTTATTCTCCTTTGTCGGAAAAAAACAAAAATTTCGTTAAATGCGAGATAAAAAAGAATTTTAACATGAAAATTCTTGTGAAAGAAATAATGGACATGATATAAATGATAAATTCGTTAATACTGTCAGTGCACCACTCAATAAAAATAATTATAAACAAAAATATCAGATAATCCAGGCAAGAATATCTGCAAAACAAATTACAATTATATGAAAGCATTTGAAACATAATAAATCTGCAAAAGTTATTGCATGTATTAGTAACTACATCTCAACTAAAAACGAATGAGAATCTTCGGTGTTGCAAGATTTAACTTCTTTTAATTTCCCGGAATTTCCGTATTCCCTAGAATAATAATTCAAAACATTTCTTTTCGCTAGAACAAAAAATATTTTTCAGAAACGTTGCCCTCTAGGATGTACACATACAGGTAACGACTCGACTTAGAGAGTACTGTTTACTAACACAGTTCGGCAGTGAAAACATTATAAATATTAGAAGAAATAAGATCAGAAATGAGAATAAGTTATGTCAGTGTTTTTTTAAATTGTTCATTACTAAACGAATTACTAAAAGTTACGGTAACTGGGTACAACATTTATTAAATGTCGAACAGAAGATTTTTCGTGGTAAAATTTGCTGAAGATTAGTGTCTCGATAGTTCTTAGGCAGTAATGAACACGTATTGATCCAAGAGAGTTGTTCCATCAAAGATATATCACAGCTTCATGTCAACGCCGCGTACGACGGCCTAACTCAAGTTACATACGTTAGAAAAATTTAATTTACACTAGAATAATTTAATTTAACATGAATATACACCATATAGCTTTAACTGAAGTATCTAAAACTATCGCATGTTTAAGCCATTCAAATAATCCTTGGGAGGATAATATTTCACAAGTGATGAAGACAGTGAACAATTGGCATGAAACTGACTGTATGAATATCCAGTGCCATTAAAAAATACCAATTAGATAATGCAATTATCTAGATAGACAAGAAAACTATACAGAAAAATAACCTACGTATCGGGTACATTATATTTTAGTCTAATGCACTGTTAAAATCTTATTCGAATTTGAATAACTCCCGTAAATTAAACTATACACACCGAAAACACATTTTTGAAACAAAACAAGGTACTATAAACTATCGAAATGCAATTTTCATTATAACGATTTGAATAAAAATTGATGCAATCAAGGATTGTGAAAACAAATTTACTTAGAACGAAAAAATAATACCTAACTTCCTTAAATTAACTATTGTTTAACCTACTTTTGTGCAATGCAAGACGCGCACTCCTCGCAGTATATACCAGAATATTTATTTTCATCGTTTTCGCATTGACATTCACCACACATACACTTTCCTCGATCAGAACAAATTTTTCCGTTACCATTTGGAGCAATGCAAGTCGCCGTTGTATCTCTGCAACTACAATCCTCACCAGTCCACCCGGAAAGACATTCGCATTTCGAGCAAACACATCTACCGTGATCCGGACCACCGCATAATTCGCCTTTAGACATCTTACAAGCAAAGTTAGTGCACTCACAGTATTTGCCGTATATTAACTGAGGATCTGGCCTTTTGTCGCAAACGCATTTTCCACACTTGCAGCTACCCAAATTCGAACAAACGTCCGATTTTGCTTGATCTTGTTTGCAATTTTCAACGCTCAAATCAAGAATAGATCCAGCGTGACATTCACAGGTACTTCCAAAATATCCTGCTTCACATTCGCAAACACCACAAGTTAGATTGCCTTTATTACGACAGTCATCAGAATTAACGATGTAATCAGAACTTCCAGATTTTTCACAATCACAATCACAAATAACTTCTAAATTTATTATCAATGCTTCGTTTATACCTTCAGGTTTTATTTGAATTCTGTGATTATTTGATCCTGCGAGGCATTCTATGGGTTTTACGGTTGCTGTAAAGTTAACTATTTCGTATAATTGCAGATTTGTACAACCATTTTCTGTAGAACTCGTACAAGATGCATGGTATTTAATTTCTATCGTAGATGTTGAGTTATCAGTTATTCGAATGGCATCTACAATTCTCTGCAAAAAATAAGTAAAATTTTGAAAGAAGGTAATTCTAGCGAACAAATCAAGATTTTTCGGGGTATTTTTGAAAGTTTTAAGAGGGTAATATCCTGAAAGAACATCAAGAAGTGTTAATGATCTCTTGCAGTAAAGGCCATTTTTTTCTTGTAAAATAATTATCACACTTGATGTTTATATCATTTTCACATAATTTTTATGAAAAAGTCATCTCACTGGAAAATTTATTGGTATTCGAGTTGAATTATTACATTGTTGAGTTAAAATTTTATTTCTTTATTTAAAAAAAAACTAGTTAGATTACTTTGCGTGTATTAAGAATTATGTAAACTTTAATAAATTTTAGCTAAGAAAAAAGATGATTTTATTAAAGAAAACTTACCTTGTAATTGTCCCAAACTAAATCGACCACGTTTGAAGACTGATCGTCCAATCTACCAACACCAGAATTTTCAAAATTTTGCTGTAGTGTTTGATAAAGCTTGTAAACCCGTTCACCAACGGCAAAAATTAAATTAATATTATTCTTTTTTGCTATATGATTCAAATGCGAAACTGATGGATTGTCATACACAAGAGCTTTGGTATATTTATTTTCATCCATATGACAAAATCCATCGTTAGGTTCGAAGACTCCTGCTAACTTTCCGTCACCCGCGACATGAAATTCAGCATCGGTTGAAAACACGACTAAATGTCTAGCGTTGGAACGCCATCCAATGACATCCTTGCATACTATCGCTTGCATAAGGGCATCAAAACCTCCTTCCGGGGCGTCTAAATTACCTGAAACGCTGGCCGCGTTAACTTGGTCGGCAAAAGCATCGTAATTACTGGTGAGAGAAAGATGATTTATGAAACTGTATGCTCGCACGCAACCAGGGCAAGGGACCTCCGTCCTTTAAACAATAAAATCAAAATTACTTTTTAATCATTCAGAATTGTATTAAAAATACGGGGGAAGTTCTATTAATGTTAAGTGATTTATTAATACAAAAGTCATCAAGACATTTTCATTTATTTTTAACAAAATGTGCATTTTTACCACATCAAAGGTAGAGTAAGCTGGTAAGAATGTATCAATGAAATGAATGTGATCAATAGCTTCACTAAAAACGGATATAGTGTTACCACGGTTATTTCCGAGAAAAATGCTACGATTATTTACATCACAATACCCAAGAGGGTAGCCGAAGAAGCCAAGGTGTAAAGTGACATGTGGAAAGTTGTGTTGCTACAGGGAAGTGCGGTAGTTAACATTCCCCTGGAGGCACCAGGAGTAACTTGCTTATATTTAGGCTTACTCAGTCAAGTGAGACTCTGATCAGGCAGACTGTTATTTCTCTTGCTATCCATTGAAACAATATAGAAAAGGTACATAACAAAATCAAGAAAGATCATTTATAGATAAACATAAGACTATGAAGGTTAACACAGGAAATGGATCCGATGTCCAACTGGAAGATCTGATTAGCTAGATGATCTGAAGATTAAAAAGCTAAAATGCAAAATTGAATACATAGGAGCTAAAGGGCCGTACTCTTGGCTAACAGGTATATGCAAAAAAGTCAAGCCTGAGAAATATGTGGACCATAATAATTCTAAAAAGGTTGCATGCCCACCTCAAATAATATAATCTCAAACAAAAATGAAAAAATTTTTGAAGGAATTTTTGTCGATTATTCAACTGTTACACTAAACTAGAGGTTTAAGAAGAAAATAAGTTGATAATTGTATAAATAAGATTATCGTTTGAATTAATTAATTTTAGTTTCCTTTCGATAACGTTAATCATTATTCTTTTATCTTCATATCATAATGTTTACTAGTACCATAACTACTGCTTACCTGTTAGGAGCAGTACTTGTAAAAGGCATAGTCGTTTTGTCTACAAAACTGCCGAAACCCAAACGGAAATTGGTCGTAATTCGACGCATAACATCTACTAATTCACCTCCCAATCTAGCCAGCTTATTCTTGTGAGTCTTCATGGAAGCAGATAGGTCCATAATGTAGTACAGATCAACGGGATAATTGACAGCTTTTGCATATCGGAATGAAATTTTTGTTTCTTGGCCTCTTCTGGTTCGAATGTTTATTAGCTGTGGCGCAATTTGAACAGCATCCCCTACTTTTCCTGAATTTAAATTATCGTTTTGTAAAATTTTATAATCCTCTTTAGGATCTGTCAATTCATTCGCGGGACACCAAGTATATTTATTGACTTCTTTTGCCAATTTACAATGCACTTTCGCATCATCGGTCTGAAAAGAAAATAATTTAATATTTAGTAAATATCCTATTTTGATAATTAAAACAGTTTAAAATAAGTCATAGGATATTTTTTAAAAAATACATAAATTATTTCTGGTAAATTTTGTCTATATCTATATCTATATCTATATATATATATATATATATATATATATATATATATATACATAAATAATTCTTTTGCAAAAAATGTTTTGATTATAAGATGTTAAAGGAGTTGTTAACAAGTTTTAAAAACGTTTACAATTCCATTTTATTCACTTAAACTTGATATATAACCCCTTTTCACATTCTGTATACGTATTTCGACAACTAAGTTGTCATCATTAGCAGATAATTAAATAGTGTCGTACTTGAAAACTATGGAAAAGACCCGCACGAAACAAATTCCATCCAAGATCTGTATCGTCGAAAGCCAAAACGCACACAGTGTGCGTTTAGTTATCTGCTGATAATGACAACTTAATTGTCGAAATACGTGTACAGAATACGAAAATTAATGTGGAAAGAGGATATATATCAATCTTAAGTAATACAGTTAATCAACCACAGCCTCGATCAAATTTACTATTACATATTATTATTATTATTGCTATCTCATCCAAAGTGTACTAGGAAAGTTTTGCAATACAGCTATGTTTATTTAATTTTTTCAAAGTAATTTCCTCTACACTCAATACACCTCCCCATCCTCCAAAACCAATCTTTAAACCAGTTCTGCCAAGTTTCACTAGGGAGTAAAGCACATTCGTTATCCCAAGCCCGCAGAAGGTCCTCATCACTGTCCTCAAATAATATGGTTTTATTATGAGATGATGTTATGTAGATTTACTCAGTACGTAAGTTCTTACTATAAACTCGTAAAGATTATTTGTTGTATAAATACTTCGGATGACCAGTGCACTTCGGATGATCAGTGCGCACAGTTTTGTGAAACATGCAAAAGGTATGAAATAATCGTCGGCTGGCTGTTCCATTATTCTACAGTAACTAATTTATGACAGTCAAATTTCCTGATGCTATATATTAATTCGTAGACAAGAATTTTGCACGCACTGTGTTCTGAGGGCTGTGACAAACTTCAAATAAGGTATAATGATGAGTAAAAGGAAAATGCGGTTAATAAGAAAGAATTACATGGTAATAGTTTACTATTTCCTTACTTTATTTTTGACATTACATGTCATGTCCATAGCTATATATCAACAGTTATTGTAATTTGTGGCTCATTCTACCAAAATCAACAAAAAAACTCTCTAACGAGAAAATGATTGACGATAGATATAGGCTATGCTATTACGTTTTCACGTAAAAGTAAATTCTGTATTCGAATACGAAAGAAATACGAGAAATTATTTGAAAAAAAGGTTTTGATGATTTAAAACTGCACCTACTCGAAACTACTTTATGAACAGTCTGTATAAGATTTCTCAAAAATAAATGCATCAGAATAAGCTGAAGAGGTTTCCTATTTATGCCACAAATATTATTATTTCCGTTTCCACAATAATATAGCAAATAATAATAATAATGATATAGAACCAAATATTTTCAAAAAAATTCAAATATTTCTAAAATGACTTAAAAAACTTAGGAAAGCCTTCCTGGAATAACTCAGAATTAATAACTTAGAATTCAAATATGCAATAAAAAGTATATCCTTTCATTTAAAATAAATGAATTGGTGTGCAGCCTTCACAAAAATATTTTCTCGCAATAGAACATGAGCCTTTATGAGCATCCTAAAACTTTCAGAAACTGCCAATACGTCTAACGAACGTTTACATTCTATCACCTTGTGTATGGTTATATAATATTAAAATCTTCACTACTATATTACAAGCGAATTTCTCTTTAAAACACTGTTGTAAAGACTAATTATTATTTTGTTGATTTATTTCTGTAGTTAAGATTCCAAAAACTGTAATATATCTAATGTATTTATTCCACTTTTATATCAGAATATCAAAGCTTGACATTACTAACGAAAATTTATTTTTATAGGTAAAAACATTTCTTTTGTTATTTTTTCGTTTTTATTTTTAGAAGTACGTGTAATCATTTCTACGTACATATACATATGTATAACCCACGACGTCATATTATTAAATAAAACATATGCAAAGTTTTTATATATGTGTACGAATGTCCGTAACATTAAACACATGTATGTTCAGAAGTAAATATATAACATCTTCAGTACATTGTGAATTTTGCATCTTTTTATTTAATCTCACAGTAACTAATTTATACTGTGACATTAAATAAAAAGTGCAAAACTTATTACTTTCGATATATGTACATACATATTGTATTTGCCTTAGTTTTCAAATAAAATTTCTTTAAAAGATTGACACACAAGTTTGAAAGAAAGAGAAAATACCGAAAGACTGGGATAATACCTATACTTAAGAAAGGTAACAGTAAAAACTGCAATAAATATAGGAGATTAACACTGATGAATACAGCAATGAAAGTGTGGAAGAAAAATAATTGAATAAAGATTAAAAAAGGAAGTAGAATCCAATCTTTTGGAAATGCAGAGTGGATTTTGCAAAAGAAGATGTACACAAGATCATATATTTACGATAACAAAAATCATTAGCAGGATCATAGCAAAAGACGAAATTGTCTATCTGGCTTTTATAGATCTACAGAAACCGTTCGACAAAGTATCAACAAATAAATTATGGGAAAGTGTATACAAAATAGGGGCTACTAAAAAAATAGTAAAAGTGATCAAGTGCCTGTATAAGCAGACAAGAAACAGAGTGATAAGCAAAATTGATATATCGAAAGAATTCACAACGACTGAAGGAGTGAAGCAAGGAGGCAGTCTCAGTCTGTTATTATTTATTATATATATATAAACGAGATAATGAAGAAAATTAAAGAACTAATTAGAAAACCGCTGTTGGTGAATACAGAAATCTTACAAGAATGGAAATCTCAGAATGCGCGTTTGCTGATGTGTGGGAAGACATCAGTATGGATGCAATGCTGAAAGAAGAGAGAATGAGTATAAACGTGGAAATAACAAAAGTAATGATTATTGAAAACAGAGGAAACAAATTAATATAACAATAAATGGGGAACCTACAGAGCAAGTACAGAATTTTAAATATCTGCGAGTTATAGTATCTGAAAATGGAAAATATGAACTAGCCATAAATAATAGAATCGATAATACTAATAAGTTTTATTATGCCTTGAATAGGGGTTTTATAAATAACAGAGAAACAAGTAGACAAACTAAGATGAAGGTATACAAAAGCGTGTACAGGCCAGTTTTAATTAACGGAGCAGAATCTTAAGTACTGAATAGACGAGAAAAAAGTAAAGTAAATGCTGCATATATAAAGTTTAAGTAGAGCAATAGGTGTCACTAGGAGAAACAGAATTAGAAACACGGAAATACGTGAGAAACTAAAGATAAAGTCAAGAATTAATTGAACAGCGCCAACTGGCATGGTGGGGACAGAGAATTGAAAGTGGAACCCAAGTGAATTTGGTCTAAACCAATAGTGAAGAGAAAGAGAGGAAGACCGCAACAGATGTGAGAAGATGTAGTGGGACAAATACTTAAGAAGAAAGGAAGAACATGGTTTGAAACAGCAAGTTAGCGCAAGACAGGGAAAAGTGAAGACAATTATTAAAAATAACAATTAACACTCACCCTTACACCAATTTAAGGTACGAGTAGAAAGGGATAATTATGTATAATATTTCTGGGTTGGCCAATTTTGTCAGCGTTATACGTTTCAGTTGGTATTGGGGATAATAACAGTCTTTACTGCATTATTTGGCAATCGATAAACCAAATATATCAAAATATATCCGAAATTTGTTTTTATTAATGAAAAGTATCATTTTCAAGATACAATAAAATGTCATTATATATGTATATAATTTGATAATACGAGAGCGAATCAGTAATTAGTGATCCTAGCCAAGAATATTTTGGGTAAACAATTAAAGTATTTTTCATCATATTCTCCTTGGAAATCATCATACTGAATCCTGGTATTGAAGCTTTTCATTGCTTCAGAAACATAAGCTTTATCAAAATAAAGGTTAGTTTCAGTGGGTACCTCCTCATTCAAACCAAGCTTCCAAATTGGAACAAAGGACAAAGTCTCATCCAATGAACAGTGTGAATAGAGGTATTATTCTGAAACCAAAGCACTCGGTTCTTTTTTAAATGGGATCTTTTATGTCGTATTACGATGTTTTGTTGATATAGAAATAATGAATAATATTCGTATATTATTGTTTTCCTCTTTTAACACAATCGATAAAAGGAATCTACTGTAGTCCCAAAAGACTATAACCATAATTAACTATTTACCTTCTTTGGTGTACTTGTGCCAACCTCAATACATTTTTCCCACTATTGCTTCATTTTAAATGTATAATGGTAGTTTCATAGCTTAAAAAATCTTATAGATCATGTCTTAACTTCGGTAAATTAACGGCTGAAATACGTTCTCATTCGCGCTTGTGATCTATAGTCAATAAAGGCGACACTTATCTTGCATATAATTTGTTCATATTCAGTTCATTAAGCAAAATTGAAATCAATAATCTATATAAAATATGTAGTCTCTGCTAATCGGTGTAATTTTATTCGACGGTCACCTAGCACCATATGATGTACATTTTTAATAATTTCTGGAGTACCACGTCTTTTGGGCGTCCACTGCGTTGTGCATCAAATATACTCATCCGACCACGCTTAAACTCAGATGTCTATCATTTTATGGATGTAATTGATGTATATCGATCCCTGTAGATAAACTCTAGTTCAGTTTTGATTTCGTGGTTTATTTTGGTCTTCAAAAAAATAAGAACTTGATCACTGATGGGTACTCCAGTTTCTCCATGTTTCTCTATATTCATTTCCATAATTATTAGCACAATAGATACACGGACAGACTTGCATAAGGATTATAATATAAAATATAAAAAATGTCTTTATACCAAACATTTTGCTGGATGCTAAAACATTTCAACACACACTGATCGAACAAAAACTTTAGACAAAACATTTTGTCGAAACACGGCTAATTCGGATTTATCGTGTTTTTGTATTTTGCTTGAACAATGTGCGTGAATTCTATTTAAACTTCAAGTGAACAGTTTTCAGCACGTTTAGTAGTGTGCTGTACCAATGCGCGCCCAACCGTAATATTCTTATTTTTTCGAAGTCAGTACGTAAAATAATACAAATAACCAGTTGAGATGTCTTCCCGCGATCTAGCTTCGTACTGTGTACGCAGCGCTCCCACCGGTGTAATGTAATAAAACAGATGAAGTGTAGAAATATAAGTTAATACCGAGTGTATCTTCATATAAGGCGGAAGTATAATTAAGTACGACGGACGAGCGTAAGGGAAAAACGAGAACATTGGTTGACGCAGTGCTAAAGTTTTATTGATGAATTTCTCTATTTATATAATAGTGCTAAGACATATTGTAAAGTTTGCGATTAACCGTTGATGTGCTGGGACATACGCTACTATAAAAACCATATAAAGAGTGCACAATACCAAGATAAGAAAAATAACGTGCCACCAAAATCGTAATGTTTGATTTATTGTTCATGATCATTTTTCTATTCGATAAGCAAAAAAACTAATTTACGACAATTATAAAAGTTTATATGAATTCATAGAAAAATTTTAGATCAGAGGGTTGTCGATAGTGGAGTCAATGCAAATTATGAACGATGTACACCCACTGGTATGTGCTACAAGTAACATAAAAGATATGTGTGTTGAAGAAAAGTTTGAGAGTGTTATAAACAAAGATTTCGATTTTACCAGATTAAGGGAAGTTTGAATAGATCACTTATCTATTTCTAAAGATTATTTTAATTATATGTGTATTACATCTGTAGATGTCGAGCGGTCATTTTCTAAATATCAGAACATCTTTTAAGCACGGCGTACATTGCTCTCCGAGCCACATTTGAAAATTTACGCCATGCTGCAAGTATTTTGTCAGTCTTATCCATTTCGCGCTACGCACCAGCAGCTGTGAATAACGTGTTATTTGAAAACAAAACATAAGTGATATAAATAACGAATACATCGCAAGGTCGCCCACTTATTCGTCCACTCACCTCATTACGATCCTGGCCTGTGAGAAAAATATCCCAACGCCATAAATAACATTACCGTTCCGTTAAAAAATATTAGAACAGACAGTCAATAAACCAATATTAAAATGATAATTGTCCAACGGAAATATTTGACGTAAAATTTATAATAATACATGTGATAGTACGTTGATTAAAATATTTTGCTGTTATTATCTACTATGAATAATATGAAGACGTCGTGGTGTAAAATTATCAAACATACATATCTAAAAACAAGGTTGGGAGTGTTTATCGATCAAGGTTGGTCCTTTCGTGTAAAAAAGAGAAAGAACAGCGTAAATATGTTAACATTTAATATATTTTAGGTAATGTACGCTAAATGAACATGCAAAAAACGCATTTTTGATTTTAAACGAGAAAAGATAGTCAGCAACATACTACAAATAGTTACGTCATCAAAATTCCTATCTGATATTTTGGTTTACGGAAGCAACTACGATCAATAACGCTGAAATACACATACAAATATATCTGCTTTTACATTACTTATTAAAGTTTTTAATATATTAAACTTCACCGCAAAATTGTAAATACTATTCATGATTTTCACTTGCAAATGATACGTAACCTACATATACATATGTACATATATACACATATGTTTACATATAGTAAAATACAAATAGTTACGTCATCAAAATTCCCATCTGATATTTTGGTTTATGGAAGCAACTGCGACAAATAACGCTGAAATACACATACAAATATATCTACTTTTTACATTACTTATTAAAGTTTTTAATATATTAAACTTCACCGCAAAATTGTAAATACTATTTATAATTTCCACTTGCAAATGATACGTTACCTACATATGCATATGTACGAGTGATGTTTCCAAAGTTCTGAGAATTACATATAATTTTTATAATTTTGTTAATTTTCGTCAATATTACAATGTCGTTTTTCAACATAATCTCCATTTAACTGAATACATTCATCCCAACGATAAACTAATTTTATTAAGCCGTCCTCAAAGAAGTTTTTCGGTGTCTTGTCGATCCACCTATTTATGGCACGTCTTACGTCAGTTAAACTTTCAAATCAAACACTCCGTAAGGGTTTTTCCAAATCTGGGAACAGATGGTAATCACTGGGTGCAAAATCCGGGGAATAAGGTGGGTGCGGTAGCAATTCCCATCGTAAATCGTTCAAAACATCCTTCGTTTTTCTTGCGGTGTGTGGTCTTGCATTATCCTGTTGCAACAACGGACGCTTATGCAACTTTCCAGGCCGTTTTTTGACTAGTGCTTGTCGCACTGGTCCGAACAACAAATTTGAATAATATTCTGCATTAATTGTAGCAGATAATCCATGAAAATAATCCCTTCGCAATCCCAGAATACAGTCAGCATTACCTTTCCAACAGACGGAACTGGACGTGCCTTAAGTGGAGGGCCTTCTTCAGGTTTGCGCCATTCTTTGGATTGACTTTTCGTCTCGGGATTGAAATAAGGAATCCACGTTTCGTCAGTGGTTATTATTCGTTGCCAGAATTCATCAACGTAACGGGCTAACAGCTCCTGAAATTGACGATAAGTATTGGACCTATTGAGTTTCTGTTCAGCCTTGGCACCCAGCGCGCCGAAACCTTGCTAACGCCCAAACAATCATGCAAGATGTCATGAACATGTCGTGTGCCTATCCCTAGGTGTACACTAATTTGACGAATAGTCATACGCCTGTCGACTTTCAGTAGATTTTCGACGACAGTAATGTTTATTTCATTTACCGACGTGCTTGGCCGCCCGCTACGTGGATCGTCTTCTAGTGATGTTCTACCGGCTTTAAAACGATCGATCCACCGATAAACAGTACTTTTGGATTCTGCAGATTCACCAAATACTCCTTGCAGACGACTAATAATTTCTGACGTTTTCACATCTTTCCACAAAAAGAAAATTATCGCTCTTTGAGATTTTGCCGCGTGTTCCACCGTTTCAAAAACAGTGCTACTAAAACGCGTCTACATTAGTCGAACACCTAAATCAGACTGAACAAGGTTGCACTAGATAGTTGCATAAACATGTCAAGACTTGTCTGGCATCAATAACATTACGTATAAGTTCTGCGTTATTTAATTATAGCACCAATTCCCAGAATATTGGAAACACCCCTCGTACATATATACACATATGTTTACATATAGTGAAATCGGAAAAGATTATTTAAAAAATATTGCGTTTTTACTTCCTATTTTATGTGTTAATTTTGCCATACTTTGGCTACTTACAAATTTGATCTGTCTTTTGTTTTATATTTTAATTTACATACCAAGAGTTTTTTAAACTATACAATTATTTAGTAAGACAGTTATTTTAATTATTAGTATCCATTTTACTCTAACCAAGTTTGTTTCTTTCAAATAATGTTCATTTACTTTAGATAATTTACAACCTCTAAAATTTGAAGTGCTTGCAAAAGTATATTCCTTCTGTTCGTTCTCATTTAAAAATAAAACTATATTCTGTTAAAAAACCTGTAAAAAGGAAGTTGTATTCAAATGATTACAAAGTTTCTATTATACAAGGACTATTGTTGTTAGACTTTAGAATGAGTAGAAATATTTATTTTATTAAGTTTAAGCACTGGGAAAGGAGAAATCTGTGATCGCGACGTTTATTTGTCGCAGAAATTTGAAGAGATTTGATTTTCTCAACCTGAAATGAAGCAATATCTAGGTCATTTGTGATGTAAGTATGTGAAACCACACCCACTACGGCTATTGAAATATTTTTAGAGATGCAGTCCTTTTCTTGGTACTGAAGTTGTAGCTGTATATAGGTTGTGGAATATAATCACCAAGCCCATCAGGTTATATGGCAATTATAGAGCACGTACTTAAACAGTATTACTTGATTAATTTATTTCAAATAAGAATGAATGGATTAACAAAACGCAGAATGTTAGTTAAGAAGGACAAACCCGATATACATTCTCCAAAACCAAACAGCAACTATAAATGTACATTTGCTGAATGTGGAATTTTCCAGGTGAAGGTGTATGTCTTACTGTAATGCCCAAAAGAAAACAAACAGCCTTATTTACATTAACACAAAGTAATACCAATGAATTTTCAAGACGAAGAAATAAGGTTTGTCTGATCAAAATCAGTTTTGGGAACAATTAAAAGTCTGATCTGAAGTTACGTAATAGACTAAATCCGAAAAAGACATCGAGCATAATAGACAAATGTATCCAAACAAACGTACAATAGAATTTATAAGTGGCCTATGCCAAAAAAGGGACTGAAAAACTCGCTATTAAGCAGCAGATCTTCTAGACATGCTGCAGTAAAAACATAAAATTGCAATAAGGAACCAAAAACAACGAAACATATACTGCGTAACTTTAAGACATTGGCTCACATAAGACACCTATTATTTTATCAACGAAAAATCATAACTATATAAAACACGCAGATACAGAGAACATGAAAATTAAATCCGAAAAAGACATCGAGCATAATAGGCAAATGTATCCAAACAAACGTACAATAGGAATTTATAAGTGGCCTATACCAGAAACGGGACTCAAGAACTCGCTATTAAGCAGCAGATCTTTTGGATATGCTTCGGTATAAACATAAAATTGCAATAAGGAACCAATAAGGCATTGGATCACATAAGAGACCTATTATTTTAGCAATGAAAAGTAAAACCATAACTATATAAAGCACGCAGATACACATAACATAAAAATCTAAGACGCTGTAGTATTGGTAAACGGAGAATTTGGACAAACTTAGTTAAAAAAGGTAAAGTATATTATGTGTAACCTAAACGGTAAGCAAAGCCGCTTTAATGCAAAGACAATTAACTATACTTATTCGTAAATAGTCTAAATCGTTCGGACCTTATTTTTCTCCTTTTTGAAAATAATAGTATTAGGCTTACTTCTTTCCATATTTTTAGAAAATTTCTAAACATTTATTTAATAAAATTTTTAATAGCTTTTCTTCATAAGTATTATTTACATAATATTTCATCTTTTCTTCTAGTTGTATTAATACATCTCCTTGTCTGTTTTTTCTTTACCTAATCTTAGGTACGACACTTTCATAGTTTTATTCTTTAGTGTCTCCTGTATCGTTACTGTTTTTGTTTTTTTAGTTTTTTTTCTTTTGTTACTATTATTTTTAATAATATATTTTTAAAAAAATGTGCGCAAGGGAAACTCGGGAAATTTCCTAAACAAGGAAATGAAGTGATATGTTATCAATAAAGTAAAAACTTTTAAATAAGTAGCAAATATGAAATTAGTTAAAATTTTGAATATTTATAGACACTATGTCACTAGATAGACTATAATCACGTAAGTTCTACAAAATTATTGACGCAAGTATGTATGTATAATTGGTAGAAATTAATTACAATGTTCCTGTACGAGTATGCTTGCGTATATACTTCCTGTAAGTAAATTGTAACCATTTCATAAACGGTTTAATGACCGTTAATCATTTTAAACATTTAAAAATAATAAAATGTATTAATTTATTGTCAGCGAACTAGGTAGGGTACAAATGCAATTATAGGTCATTTAAATTTAAGAAAAAATTCAGCGAACCACACTAAAAATTCAACATTATTATTACCTGCCTTTACAAACAAATTAAGAATAGTCAAACACAAAACAAACTTCTATCAAATTAAACCAGTTAAAATATATGATACAAAGGATGCTAGGAAAATTTTGCAATATGACGCAAAAATGAATTGTAGGAAGCTGCTTTGTTGCTGCAGTTACTCATTAGCAGTGAGAGTGTAAAGTGCTTGCGATGGCATCGTGGCCACGAAATGAGATAAGGGCAGTTTTGCGTTATAATTTCGTGCGTGGTTTAAACACAGACAATTCGAAGATATGACTCTTGCACTAGGTGATGTTTGCCCACATCGCACAACGATATTCAGGTGGTATAGAGAATTCCAAAGGGGAAATTTAACTGTGGAGGATGCTGAGAGGCCGGGAAGGCCACGAACGTCAGTTACGGAGGAAAACGTTACTACTGTGAGGAAAATGCTTGGCGAGGACAGACGAGTGACCTATCAACAGATAGAGGGTACTTCAGGCCTAATGCACCAGCAATTCGATCGATTCTGCATGATCATTTGCACGTCAAGAAACTTTGTTCTCTCTGGGTATCGCATCGACTGACTGAAGAGCAGATGGCACGACGTGTGACTTGGTGCCGGCAGATACTAAAACAGTTTAATAAGGGACAATCTCGATATGTGAACAACATCGTGACAGGTGACGAGACTTGGCTGTACTATTACCATCTGCCCACCAAAGCTCAAAACACAGTTTGGGTCTTTGATGATGAGGACACACCCGTAGATGTCAGAAAATCCCGATCTGTAAAGAAGAAAATGATGAGCTGTATTTTTTAAATCGAGTGGAATTGTGGAACGTGTCGTTTTGAACACACAGAAGACAGTCATAGCTAACAGTGCCTGCCTAAAGTCATTGGATCTATGAAGAACCTGCGGCCAAAGTAAAGAATGGACACCTGGTTCCTCCATCACGATAATGCTTCAGCTCACCGCGCCAAAGCCTGCACCGAATATTTAACTACGACAGGATTGAAACTTCTCGAGCACTCTCAAAGTCCAGATCTTGCTCTCCACGACTTTGCACTGTTCTCGCATGTGAAAATGAAGCTAAAAGAGAGGCGGTTTTCCAGTGATGAGGAAGTTTTGCGGGCTTGGGACAACGAGTGTGCTTTACTCCCTAGTGAAACTTGGCAGAACTGGTTTAAAGATTTAAAATCTTCTGTAATTCTTTTTAAAAATCTATCTCGAAAAGCAACGTACGCCGTGCTGAAAAAATGTTCATCTGTCTATCCCCTCATCATCTATGGGTGTAATACTCGCATAATTAAAATAATCTTTAGAAATAGATAACGAATCAATACACGTACCATCGCAAATTTGTCTTAATCTAGTCTTTTATTATTTAACATTTAATTAAGTTGATGACAATTATAACTATAAATGAATCATTGTACAATTTGATTTAATATGTGACATTTTATATTGTTAAAACTATTATATTGAAATATTAATTCAATTTATAAAATAATGTTAAAGGATATCAGGCGAACAATAATTATAAATAAACAACTTCAAAGGCTATCTATTCTAATATGTAGCAACAGCGCACTTTTGACTAAACATTGTAACAAATCAATTTAAGTTTAGAGCTAGCTTGAGGATAAATTTAAATAAATGGCAATTATATTAGCTTTGAAGACTACTGTATACGTACTGTATTGTACATACACACATTTACAAAATATAAAAAAAGAAACAGAACTTTACAATTTAATACATATGAATGTTATCAAAGAGTCATTTTACCTCATTCAAAAATATAGTGTTAATAGCAAGCTGTAAAGCAAGTACGAATATTATTTAAACATTAATGCTGCTTATCTCATTATCAAGAAAAGTCAATAATGATTATAATACCATTCAAATAGACTAATCTGAAGTATTTCAAACTAAGCTCGGTATTGGCATTGTATACTAGGTAAATGGTAGGTGTTCCCTACTCGTTTTGAAATTTCGGTTTTGAAATGCATTTGTTTTATTTTATAGAAAAGATAATATATGTAGTTCTAGTAATGTTTAGTTTTACTTTTTAGATATTTACGTTTACATTTTTCTTCCTGAAATATATATACAGAAAAGATATTTAATTATAACCAAAAATATTTACGTTTATTATGGATTAGAGAAATAAAAAAGCGGAAAAATGAAAAAATATATTTAATACATCGAAAGATAATTTGGTACGTAGACTTCCGCGGTCGTGGTCCATGCTATCTGCTTCTGGGTTTCCGGGCTGGAACCGCGTCACTAGTATATCTGCCGACGTTTCGTACCCATTTGTATGGGACATCTTCAGGGCTGAACTACTGCACTGAAACTGGTGTAAGTCGATGGGGGACGTGTTTATATATGGATAATGATCCAGAAGAAAACCAGAGAACTTGGAAAACTGCGAGTGAAATTGGTAAGTCTGATTTGTTCTTTAACATTTTTACTTAGATGTCGTGATTATAAAATTGTTCCTAAATTTTTTACAGGTCAAACACCACATTATCTCTCCTTCTGCCAGATCCATATATCAACGAGCGGGTCTCGCATTGGTTCGAGAACGCATCAAACATACCAGACGTGATCTCAATTCCCTTTCTAATAAACTCCTTCACATACACCTACAACTTGCTTCTACTTTAACCCAATCTGATTGGGATCTTCTAGACCGCATAACCTTTCAACAAGCGGAAAACATCAAACACCATATTATCCAAAGGCACATCCGCAAGTTCCAGGCCTTAGTACCCAAACCTCGACAACATAATATTTCTATGTCACACACTGTCATCAATCTCTCTAAACGACCCTTATCCACTGATGAGATTTCTGTTCTTTCCAAAGGGCCCAATTTTGCACCCACTCCCAAATACATCCCTACGGAAGACATCATCACTGGCATAGAATCGGCTCTTGTCAAAATTCCTCCGGCTATCGCCGATCCCATCCGTTTCGAATCTTCAAAAATCCTCACGCAGGCCAAACCACCGAAATCTAATCTTCAAAGATCCGAGATTCTAGCCCATAAAGTCCTGAAATCTGACCCCACCATCGTTGTACTCAGAGCTGATAAAGGTAACGCCACTGTTGTCTTGGACAGTGATCAGTACGAGCTTAAAATCCAAACTCTTCTCCAGGACGGCTCTTATAAACTTCTTAAGCGAGATCCCACCTCACGAATAGAACGTACCATCATATCATCTATCAAAACCTCTTCTATCCCTACCGATTCTCACAGAACCTTATTACCCAGCGACTCCAAAGCCCCAAAACTGTACGGTCTCCCAAAAAAATTCACAAACCCAGCATTCCTCTGCGTCCCATAGTGAGTACCATAAACAGTCCCACTTATAAATTATCTAAATATCTCTCGAACATCCTCAAACCTTACACCGGCAATAGTGATTCTTTTATTAAAAATTCCAAACATTTTGTCCAAAGACTAAATGGCCTAACGGTAGATCCTCATGATCTACTAGTCAGTTTTGACGTCGAATCTTTATTCACCAGAGTTCCTATACCCGACACTATCCAAATAATCCGTCAAATCCTTTCCACTGACAACCAACCTGATGATTTGGCCAACCTGGTGAATACTTGTTTAACCTCCACCTATTTTCAGTTCCGTGGTAATTATTATGAACAAGTATCGGGTGCAGCTATGGGGTCTCCTCTCTCTCCTGTTGTCGCTGACATTTTTATGGAGGCATTCGAACAAGAAATTCTTCACTCTTGTGACCAAAAACCAAAATGTTGGTTCAGATATGTGGATGACACCTTCGTTATTTGGCCCCATGGTCGGGATTCCTTGAACAACTTCCTCGTTTTCTTAAATTCACAACACGATTCCATAAATTTCACCATGGAGATTGAATCTGAAGGTTCCCTTCCCTTCCTCGACGTCTTGGTAACTCGTCATCTGGATGGTTCACTAGGACATTCAGTGTACCGCAAACCCACACACACTGATCGGTATCTCAATGCCCTCTCCCATCATCATCCTGCCCAGAAACAGGGCGTTATCAATTCCTTAGTCCAAAGAGCTGTGAACATATCTGACCAGCATTCTATATCCCAGGAATTAAGTCACGTTACCAAAGCTCTTATAAATAATAATTTCTCTAACCATAATATTCAGCGAACCATAGATCGACATCTTAATCCCAAAATCTCACAACTTAATACACAGCTTACATCATCTCCCCCCTCTCTAAAGCCCACCTACCCTATATACAAGGTGTTACTGACCGCATCAGTAGGGTTCTTCTCAAAAACAACATCAAAACCATCTTCAAACCCCATTCCAAATTATCTGACCCTTTTTCCGTAAAAGACCATGTTTCTTTAGAATCAGCTGGTGTGTACAGGATTCCTTGTTCATGCGGCAGGGCATATATTGGTGAAACAAAGCGGTCTGTCGGCACTCGTGTTTCTGAACATGAGCGTTGTACTAGGTTGCTGCGCATAGCCGGTTCTGCACTTGCCGAGCATAGACTGGAAACCGGGCACCATATTCAGTTTAATTCAACCAAGATCCTATCCCGCACTAACCACTTCTATGGTCGCAAAATCCGTGAAACTATAGAGATCTTTAAGCACCCCAATAATCTTAACCGCGATGATGGCTACCCCCTACATAACGCTTGGCAATCCTGCATCTCTAATCGACCCAACCGTAACCGTAACGCTCCATTGACCCATGACCCATTATCCATATATAAACACGTCCCCCATCGACTTACACCAGTTTCAGTGCAGTAGTTCAGCCCTGAAGATGTCCCATACAAATGGGTATGAAACGTCGGCAGATATACTAGTGACGCGGTTCCAGCCCGGAAACCCAGAAGCAGACATCGAAAGATTTTTAGAAAAAGGTATCTATTTAAAATCAATAATGGGCAATATAAATATTCGTTCAAATAAAAGTGCCTTATTTTTCACAAACAAAGTTTGACAAAGTGTACTATCGTTTCATGTATAGTGCACACATTTTCAATACTATAACAGTTACGACTGAATTTAATAAACTACGCAATTTTTTTATTATTTGAATGTTTGAATGATAAAACAATAAATAATCAACGTAATTCTACTAGCCATATTTAGTTTTTCCCAAGAAACTCACCCATAAAGATACCATTTCCGTTTGCCATTTTCAGTTTAGATTCAAATTGGAAAGTTTACTTGTAAGAAATATGTAAATGTTATTTTATATGGCGCATTGTTCTATAGGATTCTATAATTTATATCCCAACCTTAGTACGTCATTATAAAATATTTTTGATTTAAATAATTTTCGAAGCAAATTCTACTTATTTTTTCTTTTTTATTGATTTCTAAGGTTTGACGAAAATGCTGGGTTTATACAATTTAAAAAAATATTAGCTTACTAATAATGTTGTGTACTTTAATTATATTTAATTTAGCAATTGAGATGTACGATGTACGATATACCATTTCTGAATCCAAAAATTCCTACATCATTTCAAAGTATGTTTATTTGTTACTACAGTACATTTCATTAATGATGCAGTACAAGTCTTATGTAAATAATAATATTTATTGATGACGTTAAACATTTACATGGATGTGAAGCGTCAGCAACAATATAATATCTAAATGATAGTATTGCAAAAAGTGCAATAATTGTTAAATATCAAGCTATAAAAGGAAGTTTATATGAAGAATGAGGAATATAGTCGAGAATGAAATTTGTGTTACATTTTATATTAAATAACCAGGAACGTCGTTAAGTTGGTAGGTTGTGTTTCAATAACCACAATTGTATAAATGTAGCTGTAATTTATATACAAATGTAAGTACACTTCGATACAAACATGAAACGACTAAAAGAGACTTTCTATTCAAAAAGTCATTTAAATTTTAAAATGCATATTGCTAAATAGAAATTTAGTAATGACATACGACGTCTACATGCGAGACCCAATCCAAATTATAATCCTTATTAATTCCTAAAAGTGCGAACGTTAAAGTATATTAAAATATATTGTTGCTAAAATGATAAAATTCTCATAATTTATATTATTTGAGTCATGGTGAAACAGAATTAATATATTTCTTTCGGTGTCAATGATTAATTTACTTTTATAATACTAATCATAAAACTCGTGGAGAACCCTTTTCAAATTCTCCCACAATGCACTAAATGCAATAAGTTAAATATCGTCAGCATATAAAAATACCTTTTGAATGATCATTGATAAAAATAGTAGTCCTAATACTGAACCCTGCGGCATACCTGTATCTTATAAATAAGTATTTAAAGTTAAGCTAATATTAGCCTTGATTTTTCTATTAGAAGGATACGATAATAGCCAATTATTAATATTTCCTCTAAAACCCAGATTGTATAATTTATCTATTAAAAAATCGCGATCAACAGGGTTGAATGCCTTGGAAAGGTAAAAAGGTTCAGTAGTTAGTAGTATATATCTTGTACTTTTTAACACTTTATACAAAAGATTCAGGGATACATGATTCATAATTGTAAATGAGAAACAAAATTATTTATAGCATAATTTTTCAAAATGAAATCATTTCGAATGAAATATTATATACAAATACATAAGATACTTAAAATATCTTAGTTAACATTTTATGCTTTTTTAAAATTTTCATATATGCTAAAACTTTATATTTACCGGATTTGAACACCAAATGCATCCTGGCTGTTCTATACACTCACTGCATTTTTCCTTTGTGCCACAATTGGAACTGTCCTGAGTAAAAACAGCAGTAATCGCAAAAAATAAAAGCAGCACAGCCGGTTTGTTCATTTTTTTTTAGTTACTGTCACTACACTGATCGAACTAATAGATATTTTAGTCTCTAAAAGGATGTGGTAAACAGTTCACGAAAAGGGAAACCACGATATTTTAGTTAACGGAGTGTGACATACGAACAAACACATAACTACACATAAATTCCATATTTGTATTCTTTAAATATGTGTGAAAATGTATGTATAGTGTACATAAATGATAAGAAGACGCGATTGTATTATAAATTTAACTTCAACGGATGTTTTAACGATAAGCGCTGAATAATGTATTAACAGCGAATGAAAGAGAACGTTTAATTTTAAAACGATCAATATAAAATTAAGAGAAGTTAACACCTTGCTTTTTAATAAATTAAAGAGAATGAAACTGGTTTTTCTGTATATTTAGATGCTTAGTCGTAGGTAATATATATGATTCATGTTAGTGATTCAATGTGAAAAGTAAGAACTTACAAAGAAATCGATGACGCATGGAACAGTGCAGAAGTGGGGCCTAAATTCACGGGCGGATAAACAATATGTATTTTAGTCTTAGATTTATTTATACTACAGTTTAATTATTTATAAACAATAATTTTAGTTTTACTTACAAGTAATTTAAAAGCCCTCATTGTAATACACCTAATATAATAATAATATTAATTACAACAAGAGAAGAATTCCATTTACATAGTAAAATAATATAATAAGTTTATATAAGAAAATAAAGCAAGGTACAATAATAATTAATATACTGTATGAATAAACATTAATAAATAACAAAGGATATTTAAATAAGAAAAAAAAACAAAAAAGTTATTCAATACACTATACGGTTCTACGGATAAGTTTCTAAAAGTGTAATGTAAATTGTTTTAAAGGAAGGCTAACTAATAACATAAGTATATGAAATAGAGTTAAAATAGTTACATACATAGGTAATAAAACGGAGAGCGAAATGGTAAGGCTGCTATTGACGAGATTGCAAATTAGGTATTTCAAAACGGTAAAAAATATTTTGATCAATTCAGCAGTTAAAACCAAGTGATAGGCCAAAAACGTAAGAAATTTTCTTTGAATGAATTCCAGTTGTCTATAAACTAAATAAATGGGTTTCTAAACAAAGACGCCTGTTCTAATATGTCTTATTAAAGAGAAGTATAATACTTTTAAGCTGTAATATTTGTAAATGATCTACAGTCCCGAATAATAAATCCCAAAGTTGATCTTGTAGACCAAGTACTACTAGTATGGTCAGACAAACTAATCTAGCGTCGAACAATACACCAAAGTAAGCTTAGTAGAAAAAACATGGTAGCGAGAATCCTGTAATCCGTATATTGCCAAATAATTCGAAGAGATATATCCATTATAGTAGAGATAGTAAGTCGATTGTTAAGATAAGAATAAAGAAATCGAATTAATTCAATAAAGAAGACAAACGAAAGCAGTTTGAATGGAAACATAGAATGGTCTAAGCGATTAAAGATTTTAGCAAAATCGGTAAACACGATATCCAGTGACCACACGCATCCAAGACTTCAAATCGAGTAAAAGAGCAAGATCTTCTGTTAATAAAACTATATTGACAGGGCGATAGGTGAATTTTAACTAATGGATATAATCCAACATAAACACAGTGTTTGAAGACCTTAAAAGGTTGGATAGTATGGATATTGTACAATAGTTGGAGACATCTGAAAATTTGCCGTCTTTCAAAATAGTAGTAATCATTACAATTCAGATATCTGAGAAGAGCAAATACAAGTCTTCAGTTTTTAACTAAAAAAACTATGTATTTTGCCTATCCAGACATAAAAATATTTTTCGTCTACTGTTTCAATGACTTATCTTTCTGCAAAACTATTTAAAAAATAATATTAGCATAATCTTATATTTAAATCACAAATTTTTATATATAAGTGAGACAAAGACTAGAGATTTGGAGCGAAAACTAACCAATTGTTTGAAGATAACAATTTTAGGACAACTTTAAATGATACTGAAAGAAGAGCATGGGATGCATTTATAAACGTTTTAAAATATTTTCTTGAGAACAATACCTCAAAGAATTTTGGTGGTAATTCTTTGAACACGAAAGATCTAATCTCAAGAAAGATTTCTCCAGACATGGCAAGTGTCAAGAAAAGGTATATCTGAAAATGGATTATCCAAGCATCTTGGTCGACTACTATTATAGTTTAAGACGAGACAGTCCCATTACCAGTTATTTGTAATTAGAGCGCATGGAGCGCATCGACTTTCCCTTGGCGCCAATCGGACTGAATTTTTTTCAACAGACGTGCTGTGTGACAATTGCTTTGGAGATGCTTGCCAACGCATCGAGGAACCCTAAGCTCATGAAATGCATCATACAAAAAGGCATCGAAACTAAAAAAAAATTTGCGTCAAAGCCGAAGCGACCGCGCTAATTCAAATCGAAAATCAAAGTTTTGTTCACGCTTCTCTTTGATGAATTCCTTCCAAAAAGCCAAACGTTGTGCGGCAAGATAGTACGTCAGAAACGACTAGAATTGCGGAGCAATAACAGTTGATTTTTGCATTACGACAAAGCACCGGCTCACACGTCGCTATTTGTTCGCAACTTTTAACTTAAATTCCATTGATATTATTCCATACGGGTATAAGTATAAAATACAACCACCAATAGAATATACATATGTGCGGAATTAAACGTGGTAGCATTATTGCCAGGGCTGCAATCAAAATATACTAAATAATATATAAAAAAAATATATTTACTCCTACTTCATATTAAGACAGGCCTCGTGAAAAAAATTTGTTAAAACACTGGTTAAAGGAGGAGATGCTATCTTATATTTAAATCACACATTTTTACGTAAAAGTGAGACAAAGACTAGAGACTTAGAGCGCAAACTCACCAATTGTTTGAAGACAACAATTTTAGGACGACTTTAAATGATATTGAAAGAAGAGCATGGGATGCATTTATAAACGTTTTAAAATATTTCCTTGAGAACAATACATCAGAGAATTTTGGTAATTCTTTGAACACGAAAGATATAATCTCAAGAAAGATTTCTCCAGACATGGCAAGTGTCAAGAAAAGGTATATCGGAAAATGGATTGTCCAAGCATCTTGATCGTCTACTATTATAGTTTAAGACGAGGCAGTCCCATTACCAGTTATTTGTAATTAGAGGTTATAATAAAATAAATAAATAATAAAAAGTTTGTTATTTCGACGTTTTACTTAATTGTCACTAAACAATATTATTATTAATGGGTACTTCGATTACTAACTTCATCCTAGTATTTAAATACCACCCGAAGAAATCTTTTAGGGTTATCAAACCTTAAAATGGATTTATCTCCAAGAAATATGAAAATATGATAATAATTTTTTTTTCTTAGAAACAATAGATTAAAGAATTTCCATGAACATGTAACTTGGACTATCCCATTTTGAGATGCAAGCGCGGAGAAAGATTTCACCAAGATATTGCATCAATCAAGAAAAGGTATGTCGAAAAATGGAGCCCCTGCATCTTATCTTGGTCGTCTATTGTTGGTAGTTCTCATGAAAGAAAGATCACAAGGAAGAAAATATTTAGAAAATTAGAAATGTTGGACAGTGTAATTGGTGTTTTGCTATTATTAATTCGAGTATTTCAAAAGTTTCTATTATTCCAACATTTTATTTAATTGCCGCTAAAGAATCTGTACAAACGCGCAACAATATTATTATTAATGCGTTCTTCGATTAGCCAGCATGTTCCAGGTATTTAAATACAACTCCAACAACTTTTAGAGTTATCAAACATTAAAATGAATTTATCTCAAAAAACGTTAAAAGGGGACAATAATTTAAAAAGGAATATCTGCCGTATATTTAGGGGTAGTTGCAAGACCATTTTCTAAAAATATGTATATAGTATCGGAACGTGTTTCTGCGAACATTCTTGCTTGTTTTATGACAGAATCTTACTCAACGGATTCAAAGCTTATTTTAACCTGGTGCAGTTTGTAAATAATATTGGCTTAGGATATTGAGTATTACGAAACTATTATTAATTACTCCTTTTTCTTCAAAAAATCATTTCAAATACATGATATATGGCTTTAACAGCAATCACATTCACTTATAATAATGATTAGAGAAAGGTCCGTAATTGATAACTGAAGTATCGCATTACGGCAATAATTAACTCTTTAACTTCAACTATATAAACATTAAGCATAAGATTGCTCGCATATTAGGTATCACGAATAAAAGATAAGAAACCAGAAAAAATATATACAGTATTCCTTTACAATATGCGTGAATATATTAATGCTGAGAAACAAATATTTGTTAAAATAAGAATATATGTACGTTAATTAATTTGTAAATATACTTCGCCAAAATTAAATTATAAAATTAAATAGAAATTAGTTAATAATATGATATGTACGTATATTTTTGAACGCGACGCTTTATAATTGGGGAATGTAGCTTTTATTTAGATACAATAATGCAACTTGTGATTATGTTGACATTTTAAATATCTATAATCACAATCTGCTAACCATATTCTGAGGAAATTGATATAAAAATTGTACCACCAATCACGATGTTCTCTGTAAATATATATCTACATAAAACTAATTTTTATCTATAGAGCTCTCTATTTACTAGTTTAGCATTTTACTATTTAGAAATTAAATATAAGAAGTACTATTCTAATTTTGTCCCTTCGTCAATATTATATAGACAACTTATTTTACTTAAAAAAAATTATGATACGTATTTCATCTCTTCTTGTAGTATAAGAATTTATACTATTGTTTCATAACATTCGCCTAAATCCCAATATAAGAACTTTTCTTAAAATAGCACGACAATATAAATTGTAATAAGAAATAACAATATAGTGGATTCTCTAAGATCATTACGTTAATTTTATTATGACGGTCAAATTATATAAATACATTCATTAATTATACTTTTATAGGATACATCAAATAATATATAGCCTTTTGATCTGAATAAAATACAAATAGACAGAATATTAGTCAGAAAATGTTAGAAAAATATATAACTTTTTCATTATGTCCAAGAAATAATAGAAATAGTAACTAAATAAAGCAAAAAAAATACAACATGAGGGCGAGCATTATCTTACTGGAATGTGGCAATATTTTGTCCTTGAATATATGGTAAAACGAATGGTTCTAGAACGTCGTAAATGTACCTTTAAGCATTTAAATGGCTTCGAAGGAATACTAAAAAAGTCCTACTTTCTATGGTAATTCCACTCCAAAGCATCAACCCTTTAGTAAGGGCAGTTTCACATTCTACAAAAGAAATCAAAAATTGTGTTTCTTCTCATCGACATTGGTCTCGTCTACATCCATCGTGGGCCTACCGAATAAAACAAGATTTGTCTGTAGAAGCGATCAAAAAAAGAGAGCAATCTCTGAGACGTATCTTCGGCGGTGAATTTGATTAAAAGGTTTTTGGGCAAAATTATGTCAATTTTCTTATACCTACTTGAAGAATAACAATTTATCTCAACAATTTTATACTGTGTATAGACTATTATTAGAAGTGTGCCCGGCCGAATAGCAGAACGTATTCTCTCATGTGAAGCGATAACTCATTATTAATATAAGAGAGGAAGCGGTAAGAATTTTTCAACGAAAATTTAATCATTTATTATTTTCATCATGGGAAATACGGGATGTTTCAAAAATAATATACGTATTTCGAATGCATATATTTATTAAACTTTAAGACATACGAATATGAAACTTTACACACATATTTACGAACCTCTTAAGTTCAGATTATAGATGTTCAATATGTCCTCCATCAGCGACACGAACAATATCACATCGATACTCAAATTCCTCCCATACTTGGGCAAGCATGACCTTCGTCACTGATGTTATGGCAGTACGGATCCGGTTCTTCAACTCTTTCAGGTTCTGTGGGAGTGGTGGAACATAAACGTTGTCTTTAACGAAACCCCACAGGAAAAAGTCATAGGGTGTCAAATCTGGTGATCGTGGAGCCCAACTGAGACATGCTAAATCGCCAGCTCCTTGACGACCAATCCAACGGTTTGGTAGAGTTTCATTCAGATAGTCACACACTTGGCGACTCCAGTGAGGGGGTGCCCCGTCTTGTTGAAAAATGAAGTTGTCTTCGTGCAGCTTAGGAAACAACCAGTTTTGTAACATAGCGAGATACTGCTGACCGTTAACCGTGTTTCCATTAAAGAAGAATGCGCCGTATCAGATGATGGGGATATCGTACAAAACACATTGATTTTAGGCGAATCTAATAAACCCCAAATTCGGAGATTGTGTTTGTTTACCAGACTACCAACATAGAAAGTCACTTCATCACTGAACACGATGCGTTGTGCAAAGGTGTTATCATTGTCAATAGCATCATGAATCTCGTTCCAAAATGCCATACGCTTCCGTTTATCATCAGGACGCAGAGCTTGTAACAACTGTAACTTGTACGGCTTCATAATCATAATCGACCGACGTCTCAAAATACGCCAAATTGTTGTTGTAGGCAGTTATAATTCCCGACTGGCACGAAGAATTTTGAAGGATTACGTTGGAAAGCAGTTTGAATTCGTGCAACGTTTTCTTCAGAAACACGAGGGCGGCCAGGAGTATTTCCTTTACATACACATCCTGTATCTACAAACTGTTGATACCATCTGCGAATGTTCCACCCATTCGGAGGATCAACTTGGTAGCTCAACCTGAAACGTCTTTGCACTGTAATCACAGAATCGCACTTCGCAAACTCGAGAACACAAAATGATTTCTGCTGTGGAGTAGCCATTTTAAACATATGGCGGTTACCAAGAAAAACAGAAGACAACTGACATCTAACGGCTATTAAATAAACTAAACTATGTATTCGTTTCTCCAATAGCCAAGTCGAGGCGCAGGGATCGATAGTTTGGACAAAATAATACTTTGTAAAACATATATACTTTTTGAAACACGCTGTATTTGTACAAAATTGTATTTAAAAATATCTATACTGGGTGATGTATAGTTCTTGTGATTTTTTAAATGTCGTTTACACATATTCCACTTTTTTTGTGTTTTATGCTTACTTAAACACATACGCTTCTCCACAATTGGATAAGAAGCTACTCTGGTATTCAGTCCAATGGATTCGTTGATACATTAGCAACGACTACGTCAAATCAAGACAACTATCGAGCGGTACTTAGGGAAACGAGCTGTTAGATATAGCAAGGTTGGATATATTCTGCCAACAATGGGAATATTATTGGATAAATACGTACGCAGAGGGAATTAGTCACTACGCGTATTATCGTCCTCGCGTTAATAATAAATCATGGTATAACGCTGGTAATTTGTCTAGTCACTCGTATTATCGTAGCACTATTGCAAAAGTAAAGTTTTGCCAATGTCAATATTCAGTACATCTTAATAAAATTGGAATAATTCAGACTCAGACTTAGCATATATTCAAAGGCAAAGTAATGCTCGTCCTCATGTTGTAGTTGTTACATTACGATTCCAGTAAGAGGCCAACATCAATACTTTTAATTAACCTGTAGGGTCACCAGAACTATTACCCTTAGGGCATGTCTGGCATATGATAGGTTGAAGAGTCGGTATGCATCCTACTCCTCCAATGCACTTACCACAGCTACACGATGCTTTATAAGTTGCTTAGAATAAGCTTCTCCAGGTGTCCATGGAACATCTTATTAGAAGTATGCCCGAGCTAATAGCAGAATGTAATCGTTTATTGGAACAGTAACTCGCTATTATTTTTTCTCTATAAAGAGTGCGCATTTTTCAATGAAAACTTAATTGCTTATTGTTTTTAATATTTGTACAAAATTAGATTTGAAAATATATACTTTTATTGGATGATTTGTTTTCTTATCACATAGTATAAATCTATATCATCTACCCTGAAAATGACAGGAATGGCTCTATCACGCTAATCATTTCACTAAAATTAGTGAAATTATTAGCGTGATAGATTGATTAATAGTATTAACTTTCTTAAATAATTTGAAAAGATTTTATGACATTTAAAAATAAATAAAATAAATGATATGATTTTTGTCAAGATTTTTTAACTATTTTTGTTATTTTGTTTTTTATGCTATTTCCATTATTTCTTGGTCATAATGAAAAAGTTATATATTTTTCTAACATTTTCTGACTAATATTCTGTCTATTTGTATTTTATTCAGATCAAAAGGCTATATATTATTTGATGTATCCTATAAAAGTATAATTAATGAATGTATTTATATAATTTGACCGTCATAATAAAATTAACGTAATGATCTTAGAGAATCCACTATATTGTTATTTCTTATTACAATTTATATTGTCGTGCTATTTTAAGGAAAGTTCTTATATTGGGATTTAGGTGAATGTTATGAAACAATAGTATAAATTCTTATACTACAAGAAGAGATGAAATACGTATTATAATTTTTTTTAAGTAAAATAAGTTGTCTATATAATATTGACGAAGGGACAAAATTAGAATAGTACTTCTTTAGAATAGTACAATTTTTATATCAATTTCCTCAGAATATGGTTAGCAGATTGTGATTATAGATATTTAAAATGTCAACATAATCACAAGTTGCATTATTGTATCTAAATAAAAGCTACATTCCCCAATTATAAAGCGTCGCGTTCAAAAATATACGTACATATCATATTATTAACTAATTTCTATTTAATTTTATAATTTAATTTTGGCGAAGTATATTTACAAATTAATTAACGTACATATATTCTTATTTTAACAAATATTTGTTTCTCAGCATTAATATATTCACGCATATTGTAAAGGAATACTGTATATATTTTTTCTGGTTTCTTATCTTTTATTCGTGATACCTAATATGCGAGCAATCTTATGCTTAATGTTTATATAGTTGAAGTTAAAGAGTTAATTATTGCCGTAATGCGATACTTCAGTTATCAATTACGGACCTTTCTCTAATCATTATTATAAGTGAATGTGATTGCTGTTAAAGCTATATATCATGTATTTGAAATGATTTTTTGAAGAAAAAGGAGTAATTAATAATAGTTTCGTAATACTCAATATCCTAAGCCAATATTATTTACAAACTGCACCAGGTTAAAATAAGCTTTGAATCCGTTGAGTAAGATTCTGTCATAAAACAAGCAAGAATGTTCGCAGAAACACGTTCGATACTATATACATATTTTTAGAAAATGGTCTTGCAACTACCCCTAAATATACGGCAGATATTCCTTTTTAAATTATTGTCCCCTTTTAACGTTTTTTGAGATAAATTCATTTTAATGTTTGATAACTCTAAAAGTTGTTGGAGTTGTATTTAAATACCTGGAACATGCTGGCTAATCGAAGAACGCATTAATAATAATATTGTTGCGCGTTTGTTCAGATTCTTTAGCGGCAATTAAATAAAATGTTGGAATAATAGAAACTTTTGAAATACTCGAATTAATAATAGCAAAACACCAATTACACTGTCCAACATTTCTAATTTTCTAAATATTTTCTTCTTTATGATCTTTCTTTCATGAGAACTACCAACAATAGACGACCAAGATAAGATGAAGGGGCTCCATTTTTCGACATACCTTTTCTTGATCGATGCAATATCTTGGTGAAATCTTTCTCCGCGCTTGCATCTCAAAATGGGATAGTCCAAGTTACATGTTCATGGAAATTCTTTAATCTATTGTTTCTAAGAAAAAAAAATTATTATCATATTTTCATATTTCTTGGAGATAAATCCATTTTAAGGTTTGATAACCCTAAAAGATTTCTTCGGGTGGTATTTAAATACTAGGATGAAGTTAGTAATCGAAGAACCCATTAATAATAACATTGTTTAGTGACAATTAAGTAAAACGTCGAAATAACAAACTTTTTATTATTTATTTATTTTATTATAACCTCTAATTACAAATAACTGGTAATGGGACTGCCTCGTCTTAAACTATAATAGTAGACGACCAAGATGCTTGGACAATCCATTTTCCGATATACATTTTCTTGACACTTGCCATGTCTGGAGAAATCTTTCTTGAGATTATATCTTTCGTGTTCAAAAAATTACCACTAAAATTCTCTGATGTATTGTTCTCAAGGAAATATTTTAAAACGTTTATAAATGCATCCCATGCTCTTCTTTCAATATCATTTAAAGTCGTCCTAAAATTGTTGTCTTCAAACAATTGGTGAGTTTGCGCTCTAAGTCTCTAGTCTTTGTCTCACTTTTACGTAAAAATGTGTGATTTAAATATAAGATAGCATCTCCTCCTTTAACCAGTGTTTTAACAAATTTTTTTCACGAGGCCTGTCTTAATATGAAGTAGGAGTAAATATATTTTTTTTATATATTATTTAGTATATTTTGATTGCAGCCCTGGCAATAATGCTACCACGTTTAATTCCGCACATATGTATATTCTATTGGTGGTTGTATTTTATACTTATACCCGTATGGAATAATATCAATGGAATTTAAGTTAAAAGTTGCGAACAAATAGCGACGTGTGAGCCGGTGCTTTGTCGTAATGCAAAAATCAACTGTTATTGCTCCGCAATTCTAGTCGTTTCTGACGTACTATCTTGCCGCACAATGTTTGGCTTTTTGGAAGGAATTCATCAAAGAGAAGCGTGAACAAAACTTTGATTTTCGATTTGAATTAGCGCGGTCGCTTCGGCTTTGACTCAAATTTTTTTTTAGTTTCGATGCCTTTTGTATGATGCATTTCATGAGCTTAGGGTCACTCGATGCGTTGGCAAGCATCTCCAAAGCAATTGTCACACAGCACGTCTGTTGAAAAAAATTCAGTCCGATTAGCGCCAAGGGAAAGTCGATGCGCTCCATTCATAATTTTTCGGTTAAAATGATACGGCATAGTGATTTTGAGATAATTAAATCTGTTGCTTACTCTTTAATAGACTGGTTTTCAAGTACTTCTCGATTTTTTGATCTGATCTTCATCACCTACTGTCGAGAGTGGTGCCGTCCTCACAGCCTTATCCGGATACCTTGCATCAATCACAAACCCACGAAGAGACATTTTGGGATAGGCCTTGTTAAACATTTCCAATGTCTACATACTATGTATTCCTTTTGCAATGCAATATGTAATGCAGGTTCCTTACTCCGATTTATTCTCCATTCCAACAATTGCTGAGTATATCGAGAATTTAACATAAATATGTGCCTAAGATAACATGAAAACAAAATTAGAAGTTTGAAATACGCGCTAATTTTAATTTAATTACAAATTCATATATTATTGGGCAGATGGCATATTTACTTACATTTTATAACACAAAATCATTCAAAATTTTGCTGTTCTAAATAATTTTGCTGAATTGGATTGAACAATAAAGGCTATTGCCAATTATGAATGCTACATTTTTTTTGTTCCCCATTATTATACTCCGTAAATTATTTCAATTTATTTAATTGCATGAATTCCTTATTCGCATTCAAAAAATTGCAATTTATTGTTAAGAAGCAGATTTCGGAAACTCAATACTCAAGTTACAGTGTAACCACAAAGAGCCGTTCTGGTTGTTTTCCAAGAAAAACGAAGAAATAGTCATATATCGAGTCGAATCAGTGTGAATGATGAAATTTATGAATGCCGTAGTCTGTTATTGACCGCTCTTCGAAATTATTTAAAACTATTTTCGCTATTTCACCAGGTACTACAGATCTATTCTACTACTCTAGTTATGCTAATATTGTTTTTTAAACAGGTTTATAGAAAGATAAGTTATTCGAGCAGTAGACTAAAGAACATTTTTACGCCTGGATAGGAAAAATACATAGTTTCTTTAGTTAAAAACTGAAAATGTGTATTTGCTTGCTAATTCACTAAAATATTCCCAGATATCTGAAATTGTAATGATTATTACTACAGTAGGTTCTCTGTATAATGGACAGTAGCAGTGTATATAAAACTGTCCATTGTTCAGAGATGTACATTGGTGGGAGAAAAAAAGAGTATAAATAATTTTTAATTAATTTATCACTACAACATACTTAAAACTAACTTATTAAAAACATCTGATATTTCAGTTTGTTTTAGATTGTCAATTTTTCTTTTTACAATTTATGTTTCTACATTGCATATTATCTCAGCGATTTTTTTTTCCGTGAGTAATGTCGCCAGACAAGAAAAAGAAATTTTGGATATCTTTAATAAGCTTCGTTAATGTTTTTACTTTCTGAAATAATATCATCATTCTTACTGTCGCTATCACGTACATTGGTATTGTTTTGAAATTCACACACACACTCTTGTACGCTAATATTGGCATTGTCGGTATGTAAATTTTCATCAATTTGTACATACGATAATATGTAAGGTTTACAAAGTTCTGACAGTGGCACATCGTCTTCAGCACTGAAGTTTATATCCTCACAAATATCTTCAGATATTTCATCCACATTTACTGCGGCGGCTTCACCACAAGTTGTTCGAAGCGATATATTGTGTCGCTGAGAAAACTTGTCACACTACCCACTTGAAGGTTTGAATTCATAATTTAGCTCTAGTGCAACTTCGAGAGCTTTTGCCATTATCTTTTTACCATATAATGGAATATTCTTAGCGCGCCCTTTGCAAAACCAGTCATACGTTATTTGGTTCAGTGCAGCTCCTTCTGCTTTCACAAATTTCATCTTTTGCTATGAATTTATATTTTCAGCAAATCGTCTATTACGAGGGAGCGTTTTTATATTCGCGGAATGAGCGGGTTGTGGAGGGGTGAGTATACGCATTGGGGGCGTGGCCTGTGCAGCGACTCATGATTAGTATAAATACGAAGTTTCATTGTTATTAGACAGTTAGTCTTTGAGCTATCGTCAACCAAGTAACATAATCAGGAGTGAAAAGTGAAATATGGAAAAATCGAATATCGTGCCGTTATAAAGTTCCTTACCAGGCAAGGAAAATCAGTCGCGACCATAATGAATGAGATGTCATTGGTTTACGGCGACTCTTGTCCAGGAAAAACCATGGTGTACAAGTAGCATAGTTTATTTAAACAAGGAAGGGAATCCCTTGAAGACGACCCGAGGCCGGGCAGGAGCATTGAGGTGACCACGTCAGCACTTATCCAAAAAATTGAACAAATTGTACTCGAAAATGCTCGACTAAAGAAGAAACAACTCGCAGAAATGGTTGGAGTATCCGATACAACAATTTTTAAAATCCTACACGATCATCTCGGCATGTCTAAAGTCAGCGCAAGATGGGTGCCGAGAATGCTCACGCCGCCGCAAAAACAACAGGGCGTAGAGTGTTCGCGTGCATTTTTGGACCTCTGTAATGAAGACAAGGATGGTGTATTGAGTGGAATTGTTACTGGAGACGAAACTTGGGTTCATCATTATGAACCTGAGTCCAAACAAGACTCCATGCAGTGGCATAAAAAGGGCACATCACCTCCCAAGAAATTTAAAGTGTCACAATCAGCTGGGAAACTCATGGCAACGGTATTTTGGGACTCGGAAGGAATATTGTTGATTGATTATAAAGATAAAGGTGTTTCTTTAACCGGAGAATATTACGCTTCAATATTAGAGCGACTAAAAGAAGCCATTAAAGAGAAAAGACGGGGAAAATTGACAAAAGGTGTTCTACTTTTGCACGACAACGCGCCCGTCCACAAGAGCCGCGTTGCGTTAGCTGCCCTGCATAAGGTGGGCTTCGAAATTGTGAATCACCCACCCTACAGCCCAGACCTGGCCCCGAGTGATTATTACCTGTTTCCGGAAATGAAAAAAGAGCTGCGGGGTAAAAAATTTACTGCCGATGATGAAGTCAAGGAGGCAGTTTCGGCGTATTTTACAGATAAAGAGAAATCATTTTTTTATGAGGGTATAAATAAATTAATTGAAAGATGTGGAAAATGTATCCGTCTTGCAGGTGAATATATTGAAAAAGAAAAATAATTTGGTTTTTTTATTTCCGCTCCTTGTCCCCCACTCCGCGAATATAAAAACGCTCCCTCGTAATATCAACTTTGTTTCTCAAAATATCGCCCACTTGACTTTTACCGATACAGAATTTTTCCGCAAGCAGTCTCAGATTAAATTTATTCTTCTCTGCACAGTGAATAACATCAACTTTTTCTTCTAAACTGAGAAATTTTCTCTTTTTCGTAGCCATATTACTTGCACGAACACTAAAACACTAGATATATAATTTGTTAGAGCATTAAATAATGCATGCTATAAAAACTATAGCCGATTTATATAAGACCATCATTACAGTTATACTTATTACCTGCTTTAATTATACATATGTTGTTCATGTACATTGTTAAGAATGTTACAGCGGTCATAATTATTAAACATTTATATGTATGTAATTACATAATAAACCGAAAGACCATCATTATAGCACTTATTATATTAAAATATGTAATTATGTTTAGAAATTATAGGAATTGCAATAAAATTATTATGTACCTGGCTTAATCCCTCTACAGACAATCATTACAGCACTTATTATATGTATTAAAATAATTATGTTTAAAATTATTGGAATTGCAATAAATTTATTACCTGGCTTAATCCATTTACATGCAATAGAATTAAACTTATTCCAAAATATGAATTTTAAGCAGTACTAATGTCTATGGTAAAGAAATAAATTTTCATTTAAATTTACTGTAGTGGATGTATATTACTGTCCGTGTCCATTGTTAAGAATGTCCTTTGGTGAGAGATATTGTTATATAGCAAATAGTATACTGACGGTCGGTGCATCAGAAACTGTCCATTGAATAGAGATGTCCATTATCGGGAGAAATCGGTTAAAGGAGAATATATTGTATTTCAAAACACAGCAAATATTCAGATGTCTCCAATTATTGTACAATATCAATACCTTCCAACTTTTTAAGGTCTTCGAACACTGTGTTTATGCTGGATTATATCCATTAGTTAAAATTCACCTATCGCCCTGTCAGTATAGTTTTATTAACAGAAGATCTTTCTCTTTTACTCTTGGATGCGTGTGGTCACTGGATGTCGTGTTTACCGATTTCGCTAAAATCTTCAATCGCTTAGACCATTCTGTGTTTCCATTCAAACTGCTTTCGTTTGTCTTCACTATTGAATTAATTCGATTCCTTTATTCTTATCTTAACAATCGACTTACTATCTCTACTATAATGGATATATTTCTTCGAATTATTTGGCAATATACGGTACATTACAGGATTTTCGCTTGGGACCATTGATCTTCACCATGTTTATAAATGTCCTTCCTATCGTTAATTGAAAATGATTTGTGAAATATTCCTAACTGGTGTCTAGAAAATAATCTTAAGTTAAATATTGCCAAACGTAAAATTTTATTTATTTGAGCCAATAATTTTCTTACTTGCCAATACTGTTTGAATATTCTCAACCATGTTTTTTCTACTAAACTTACTTTGGTGTATTGTTAGACGCTAGATTCGTTTGTCTGACCATACTAGTAGCACTTGTTCCACAGGATCAACTTCGGGATTTATTATTCGGGACTGTAGATCATTTAAAAATATTACAGCTTAAAAGTATTATACTTCTCTTTAATAAGACCTATTAGAACAGGCGCCTTTGTTTGGAAACCCATTTATTTAGTTTATAGACAACTGGAATTCATTCAAAGAAAATTTCTTACGTTTTTGGCCTATCATTTTAACTGCTGAATTGATCAAAATATTTTTTACCGTTTTGAAATACCTAATTTGCAATCTCGTCAAATGTACAAATTTTCTACTTCGCTCTCCGTTTTATTACCTATGTATGTAACTATTTTAACTCTATTTCATATACTTATGGTATTTGTTAATCTTCCTTAAAAACAATTTACATTGCACTTTTAGAAACTTATCCCAAGAACCATACAAAGGGTACTAAGAAAGTTTCGCAATAAGACTCAACAATGAATCGTAGGAAGCTGCTTGTTGCTGCATGTTGAGATATGTTCATATGTGCATAGTAGCCGCCGCGCCATGTCGATGGGCTCAGTTATTTATTAACAGTGAGAATGTAAAGTGCTTGCGATGGCATCGTGGTCACGAAATGAGACAAGGGCAGTTTTGCGTTATAATTTCGTGCGTGGTTTAAACATAGACCAGTGCTTCGAAGAAATGACTCTTGCACTAGGTGATGTTTGTCCACATCGCACAACGATATTCAGGTGGTATAGAGAATTCCAAAGGGGAAATTTAACTGTGGAAGATGCTGAGAGGCCGGGAAGGCCACGAACGTCAGTTACGAAAGAAAACGTTACTATGTTATTGTGAGGAAAATGCTTGCCGGGGACAGGCGAGTGACCTACCAACAGATAGAGGGTACTTCAGGCCTAAATGCACCAGCAATTCGTTCGATTCCGCATGATCATTTGCACGTGAAAAAACTTCGTTCTCTCTGGGTGCCGCATCGACTGACTGAAGAGTAGATGACACAACGTGTGACTTGGTGTCGGGAGATGATAAAAAAGTTTAATAAGGGACAATCTCGGTATGTGAACAACATCGTGACAGGTTAGGAGACTTGACTGTACTATTACGATGTGCCGGCCAAAGCTCAAAACAAAGTTTGGGTCGTTGATGATGAGCACACGTAGTTGTCAGAAAATCCCGATTTGTAAAGAAGAAAATCATAGATGTATTTTTCAAATCGAGTGGAATTGCGGAACGCGTCGTTTTGACCATACAGAAGATAGTCATAGCTAAGTGGTATACTGGACAGTGCCTACCTAAAGTCGTTGGACTTATGAAGAAACTGCGGCCAAAGTCAAGAATGGACACTTGGTTCCTCCATCACGATAATACTCTAGCACACCGCGCCAAAGCCTGCACCGAATATTTGACCGCGATAGGATTGAAACTTCTCGAGCACCCTCCCTACAGTCCAGATCTTGCTCGCTGTGACTTTGCACTATTCCCGCATGTGAAAATGAAGCTAAAAGGGACGTGGTTTTCCAGTGACGAGGACCTTCTGCAGGCTTGGGACAACGAGTGTGTTTCACTCCCTAGTGAGACTTGGCAGAACTGGTTTAAAGATTGGTTTCGGAGGATGAGTGTATTGAGTGTAGAGAAAATTACTTTGAAAAAATTAAAAACAAAGCTGTATTGAAAAACTTTCCTAGTACCCTTTGTATGTCACACTCGGTTAACTAAAATATCGTAGTTTTCCTTTTCGTGAACTGTTTACCTCATCCTTTGAGAGACTGAAGTACCTGTTAGTCCGTTCAGTGTAGTGACAGTAACAAAAAGAACATGTCCAAAGCGGCTGTGCTGCTTTTATTTTTTGCGAGTACTGCTGCTTTTACTCAAGACAGTTCCAATTGTGGCACAAAGGAGAAATGCAGTGAGTGTATAAAACAGCCAGGATGCATTTGGTGTTCAAGTCCGGTAAATATAATGTCTTAGAATATATGAAAATTTAAAAAAAAGCATAAAATGTTAATTAAGATATTTTAAGTATCTTATGTATTTGTATATAATATTTCATTCGAAATGATTTCATTTTGTAAAATTATGCTATAAATAATTTTGTTTCTCATTTACAATTATGAATCGTGTATCCCTGATTCTTTTGTATAAAGTGTTAAAAAAAGTACAAGATATATGTATACTACTAACCACTGGACCTTTTTACGTTTCCAAGGTATTCAACTCTGTTGATCGTGGTTTTTTAATAGATAAATTACGATATATAGTCTGAGTTTTAAAGGAAATATTAATAATTGGCTTTTATCATATCTTTCTAAGAAAAAAATCCAGGGTAATATTAGCTTAACTTTAAATACTTATTTATAAGATACAGGTAAACATACACATTAGGACCACTATTTTTTATCAACGATCATCCAAAAAATATTTTTTTATGCTGACGATACTTTAATTATTGTATCCAGTGTATTGCGGGAGAATTTGGAAAGGGCTCTCCACGAGTTTTATAATTAGTATTATAAAAACAAATTAATCATTGACTAGCAATATGCAATTAAAATTTAATAACTTTTTGAATAGAAATTCTTTTTTAACCGTTTCACGTTTGTATCGAAGAGTACTTACATTTGTATATAAATTACAGTTACATTTATATTGGGTCTGGGAAAAAGTTCGTGGCGTTTTTCCCGATAGATGGCATTGGTTGCCGATAACTAAAGAACAACAAGTCACAGCGACACCACCGAGGGCTCGTTTTTTAGATGACCTTCCGAACGTTAGTTTGAGCGTAGAAACATTGTAATCGGTGCAGTGGTTGGAAAGTTATTCGCACTTGAAAATGGAGAAGAATAATGAGAAATTTCGCTATATTCTGCAATATTATTATGATAAGGGGAAGAACGCTGCGCAGGCTTGTGATAAAATTTGTGCTGTGTACGGTGAAGGTACTTTATCGAAATCTGTTGCGCGGAAATGGTTCGCTCGCTTTCGTTCTGGAAATTTCAATGTGAAAGATGAGTCACGCTGCGGTCGTCCAATCACTGAAAAATCTGATGAAATTCTTGAAAAAGTCCAACAAGATAAGCATATCAGCAGTGTCGATATTGGCATGGAGCTAGGCATTGACCACAAAACTGTTTTGAACCATTTACACAAAGCTGGTTACAAAAAAAAGCTTGACGTATGGGTTCCTCATGAGTTGAGCGTGAAAAACATGATTGACCGAATTAACATCTGCGATGCGCTGCTGAAACGGAATGAAATCGAGCCGTTTCTGAAACGTTTAATAACCGGAGATGAAAAATGGATTACGTACGACAATCGGAAGCGTAAAAGATCGTGGATAAAGGATGGTGAGCCGTCACAAGCGTTCGCTAAGCCAACATTGACGCCAAAAAAAGTGATGCTGTGTGTATGGTGGGACTGGAGGGGAATCGTCCACTACGAGCTACTTCCAACTGGTCAGACGATTGATTCTCAACTCTACTGTGCACAACTAGAGAGATTACGCCAGGCGATTGAAAGAAAACGGCCCGAATTGATTAATAGGAAAGGTGTTGTCTTCCATCATGACAACGCCCGACCACACACTTCTTTGATGACCCGTCAAAAATTGAGAGAGTTTGGTTGGGAAGTTTTGATGCACCCACCTTACAGTCCGGATATAGCACCCTCTGACTATCATCTGTTTCGATCTCTGCAGAACTCTCTCAATGGAATTAAGTTGGTTTCAAAAGAAGCCTGTGAAAACTACTTGATTCAGTGTTTCGACCAGAAACCACAGAAGTTTTTCACCGATGGGATCATGGATCTACCAAAAAAATGGCGAAACATTGTCGATAATAATGGAGCATATTCGGTTTAAATGAATTCGTCCACGCGCCATGCGGGGACCAGTTGAATTTTACTGAAAAAACGCTACGAACTTTTTCCCAGACCCAATATAATTGTCGTTATTGAAACATAACCTACTAACTTAATGAAGTTCCGGTTATTTAATATAAAATGTAGAACAAATTTCATTCTCAACTATATTCTTCATTCTTCATATAAACTTCCTTTTATAGTTTGATATTTAACAATTAAGACTTGTACTGCATCATTAATATGAAATGCACTGTAGTAATAAATAAACATACTTTAAAATAAAGTAGGAATTTTTGGATTCAGAAATGGTATATCGTACATCTCACTTGTTAAATTAAGTATAATTAAAGTACATAACATTATTAGTGAGCTAATATTTTTTTAATTTATATAAACTTAGCATTTTCGTCAAACCTTCGAAATCAATAAAAAGAAAAAATAAGTAGAATTTGCTTCAAAAATTATTTAAATCAAAATTATTTTATAATGATGTACTAAGGTTGGGATATGAATTGTAGAATTCTCACAACAATGCATCATATAACATAACATTTACATATTTCTTTCAAGTAAACTTTCCAATTTGAATCTAAACTGAAAATGGCAAACGGGAATTATATCTTTATGGGTGAGTTTCTTGGGAAAAACTATATATGGCTAGTAGAATTACGTTGATTATTTATTTTTTATCATAATGCTTTGATACATCAAAACATTCAAATATTATAACATAAAAATTACTTTATTTATTAAATTCAGTCGTAATTGTTATATTAGGTTGGCAACTAAGTACTTTCGGTTTTTACTGATAGAGAGCGTTGCTTTATTTTTTGTATAACGTATGTTAGTGCTGTACTTTACCGTTTGTCGCGTGATACTAGTCACATTGACGTAACTTCAGAAGCAAGTAGTGCGTGATTTTTATTAAAGCTATTAGTTGTGGGTTAATTTTAAATGGAGTGCAGAAACGAACATTTTCGACATATTTTACAATTTTATTTCCGTAAAGGAAAGAAAGTTGCTGCGGCTCACAAAAAGATATGTGAAGTTTATGGTGCTAATTGCTTAAAGAGCGCACGTGTCAGAATTGGTATAAAAAATTCCGTTCTGGAGATTTTTCCCTCAAAGATGAGCAATGTTCTGGTCGGCCTACTGAAGTTGATGATGACCAAATCAAAGTCATAATTGAAGAGGATCGTCATATAACTGTTCGAGAGGTTGCGGAGAGGCTACATGTATCGCACACAACAATTGAAAAACATTTAAAATGTCTTGGGCTATTTAAGTAGCTTGATATTTGGGTACCTCACGAATTGAAAGAAATTCATTTAACACAAAGAATCAACTTTTGCAATATGCACCTTAGACGAAATGAAACCGACCCTTTCTTAAAAAGAATCATCACTGGTGATGAAAAATGGGTCCTGTACAGTAACATAGTTCGAAAACGATCATGGAGCAAACACGATAAACCAGCTCAAACCACATCGAAAGCTGAATTGCATCCAAAAAAGATCATGCTGTCAGTTTGGTGGGATGACAAAGGTGTTGTGTTTTTTGAGCTGCTTCCAAAGAACCAAACGATCAATTCTGATCTTTACTGTCAACAATTAATAAAACTGGATGAAGCAATCAAAGAAAGACGGCCAGAATTGTCAAATCGGAAAGGTGTAGTTTTCCACCAAGATAATGCAAGGCCTCACACATCTTTGGCAACTCGTGGGAAACTATTGGAGCTTGGCTGGGAACAGTGGCGGCT